>SNQJ01S0117996.1:0-10325 GCA_010110895.2 Picea sitchensis
CAGGAGGAGGAGAATGCAGCAATGAGCATATATTGCCCAAGATGCAGGAGGAAGCATTCCTCAAGGGAATGCCCATTAGATAACATTTCAGTTTGTGGCTTCTGTACAGAAGACCATGTGACTGAAAAATGTCCATCATTGTCCAGTTTATTAGCCATCTATAGGAGTGGAGATCCTGGGGAGTCTTATTATGCACCTAGGAGGCCATGCAAACCTAGGAATCAACCCACATACACGGATCTACAATCTCAAGTTCCACCCTATTATCAACAAAAACAGTGGAACTCACCAGGTTGGAAAAACTGGTCTACTCAGTACCAACATCCTTGGATTCAAGGATGGAGGGGAGGACATAATCAAGGAAACCCTCAACCTCCACCTATCCATATGTCCAACCATCATTATCCTCAGTTCCCACTGAACACTCTGTAGCTTTTACCAGGTTTTGTTCCACCACCTTTACCTCTTATTCCACAACAACAACCGCTACAATATCAAAATGCAAGCTCCCCGAGACTGACACAGCCAGTGCCAAACCCCAATAATAAGCGCCCTCAACATCTCAACAATGTTGAGATGCAGGCCTTCCCGACATATGTTATTACTCCTGTTCCATTATAGGAAATTCAACTAAGATCGGGAAAAGTTCTGGAGAGGCAGAGAGCTTCAGTAGTCATCCAGGAAGAAGAAGAAGAACAAACCACCAAACAACCCATGGATGACACTAGGTGGGAAGATGTTATTATCCCGGAAAACCAAGAACCCAAGCTTCCCCAAAATGAACCTTTACAAATTACGAAGGTCCCTCCTTTTCCAGACCGATTGGTAATCGAGAAACCTACCACCCAACCAGAATTTGACATTTTGAATGAATTGAAAAATATTTGTGTCAAAATTCCCCTACTTCAAGCCATTAAAGACATTCCAATCTAAAGTAAGGTAGTCAAAGAATTGTGTATTAAGAAGCCAGGTAGGAAGCAGAAGGACCCCCCTACAGTACATTTGGTAGGAGGACTCTCTAAGTACATATCAGAGAAGCCAAAGCTAGCAAAATATGGGAATCCAGGAAACCTCGTAGTGACCATAACCATTAATGAGGTCTCTATTGGAAACACTCTCATAAACCTAGGAGCAGCCATCAATGTTATGACCGCTACTACCTTAGAAAAATTACAATTACAACCTCTTCTTCGGCCTACCCCAACCATTTTGGAATTAGTAGATAAAACTAGGGTTATACCTGAAGGAATTTTAGATGATATCATGGTTACTTTAGCCTCATGGGAGTACCCTGTATATTTTCTTGTCACTCATTCAAAGGATCCTGCCAAAGGCCATCCCGTTATTTTGGGAAGACCTTGGCTAGCCACAACCATTGCATTTATTGGCTGTAGAGAAGGAGAAATGACCATCTCAAATGGTCTCTCTATCCAGAAGCTCACCATTTACCCTCCAGCTCAACCTATTATGGAGAATCTATGGTGGCTTGAATGTCCATACAAGAACGAAGACTGGGAAGAACCTGTATTGCCTAGTGACCATGCAAGGGCACTTCAGGAGCATACACCAGAAAATGTGCTAAACCAGTTCATTTATGCTATCACATGTGTGGATTTTCCACATTCTTTTCCCCAATTTGAGTACATGTTTGGGGAAGAATTTCAAGAATAATTAGACCCATCCATTTTGTCTTCGACATCTTTTATTTTCGAAATAGATGAGTTTGCCATGTCTTATACTATGCCCTATGAGATTACTCCAAGGAAATTTTTACATATAAACTCTGGGCTAGATACAGACCAACATAAACAGTTAGTAGATATCCTTAAAGAACAAACAGGAGCATTTGCCTGGGAATACACTGACATGAAGGATATACACCCTGACACATGCATCCATAACATATATACCCAGGGAGAAGTGACACCTGTTAGGCAACCCCAAAGAAGGATGAACCCAACACTCAAAGACATAGTCAAGGAGGAAATCCAAAAGTTGTTAAATGTCGGATTTATCTATCCCATCTCCGACAGTAAGTGGGTATCCCCGCTTGTAGTGGTTCCAAAGAAAGTGACCAGGAAATAGAGAATTTGTGTTGATTTCTGGGAACTCAACAAAGCCACTCTGAAAGACTACTTTCCTCTCCCTTTCATTGACCAAGTTCTAGATACCTTGTCTGGAAAGAAGTATTCCTCCTTTCTAGATGGTTACAGCAGGTATAATCAGATTCTTATAGCACTCGAGGACCAGGACAAGACTACCTTTACTTTCCCTTGGGGCACCTATGCCTATAGGGTCTTACCATTCGGATTGTGTAACGTTCCTGCCACATTTCAACAAGCAGTACTAGGGATATTTGTCGATCTTATTAATGATTGTGTGGAGGTCTACATGGATGACTTCACAGTCTATGGCAACACTTACCAAGAAGCCTTAAACAACTTAGAAAAAGTCCTCATCAGATGCCAGGAAATGAACCTATCTCTAAGTCATGAAAAATGCAAAATGTTGCTAACTGAAGGAGTGGTTCTAGGACATCATGTTTCATCTAAAGGGATAAAAGTCGATCATGCAAAGATTGAGGTCATTGTTAGACTTCCTCCCCCCAAGACTCAGAAAGAGGTTAGAAGATTTCTCGGACATGCCAGATATTATTGGCGGTTTATTGAAAATTTTACAAAGATTGTTGCACCTATGTTTGGATTATTAATAAAGGATGTTGACTTTGTTTGGATTGAGCAGTGTCAAACTGCCTTTGAAACCCTAAAAGCTAAGTTGTGTGTGGCACCAGTTCTTAGAGGGCCCAATTGGACTCTCCCATTTCATATATCCATTGATGCCTCTGACACAACAATAGGAGGGGTATTAAGGAAGAAAGAGGACCAGCAGTCCTATGTCATTTATTTTGTAAGAAAGAACTTGTCCCCTGTCGAGTTAAACTACACAGTCACCGAGAAAGAATTCTTGGCAATTGTTCATGCTATTAACAAGTTTCATCATTACATTACAGGTTATGAAGTATTTGTACATACCGATCATTCCGCCATTAGGTTCCTCGTGAATAAACGTATAACTAATGGCCGAGTGAGCAAGTGGTTTTTGTTATTGCAAGAATTTAACATCACTGTGCTTGACCAACCTGGAAAGGATAATGTAGTAGCTGACTTTCTTTCCCGAATAAAAAATGAGGATGATGATATCCCTGTAGATGATAGTTTCCCAAATGAGCACCTCTTTTCCCTCACTGTCAATACCCCATGGTTTGCAGATATGGAAAACTATTTGGCCACTAGGAAGTTACCGTCTCATTTGTCACCTCATGAAAAGTAGAAAATTATTACACATAGTGCTAATTACTATTGGGTTGGTCATGATATTTTTCGCACAGGTCCTGATTTGATTATTCATAGATGTGTCCGAGAGGACGAGGTACCTAATATACTACGAAGTTGTCATGATGGACCATGTGGTGGCCATTTTTCTGACAAACATACATCATATAAGGTATTACATTCAGGTTACTATTGGCCTAGCATTTTCAAAGATACTGCCAAGTATGTGAGAAGTTGTGATAGTTGCCAAAGGATAGGAAGATCTATGTCATCCAACAAAATGCCTTTCCAGGCCCAAGTTATGATAGAACCCTTCAAAAAATGGGCCCTCGACTTTGTAGGACCAATTTCACCCATTTCCCGTAGGAAGAACTATATTTTGGTTTGTACGGACTATGTCACCAAATGGGTAGAGGCAAAAGCCCTATTCATGGCTACAGAGAATTCTATTGTCGAATTTATTTATGAATACATCTTTACCCGCTTCGGTGTCCCTTGTGAAATTTTTACCGACCAAGGCACTCAATTCACTTCCAAGCTGATGAAAGAGATGACAGAGAAATATGGGATTAAACACCGTAAACCTTCTCCATACCACCCTCAAGCCAATGGTCAGGTAGAATCCACAAACAAAGTTCTGGAAGCCATCTTGACCAAGACTGTTCAGTTACATCACCGAGATTGGGCTGATAGGCTTCCAGAGGCTTTGTGGGCATATCAGACTACTTGGAGAAATACCATTGGACATACCCCTTATGAGCTAGTGTACGGGAAACAAGTACTTTTACCTATAGAATTCCAAGTAAGGGCCTTTCGTATTGTCGCAGAGTTAGGATTGAACCTAGATGAGGCTTAGAAGCAACGAGCCTTACAATTGAATGAGTTGGATGAAATCAAGCAAGATGCCATCCAACGGACAATATTAGTCCAAAACCAGAGGAGCAAGTGGCATGACAAGTTTATTAAGAAGAAGCACTTCCAACCTAGTGATTGGGCTCTATTGTTTGATTCCTGATTCAAAACCTTCAAAGGAAAACTCACCACCCAATGGTTGGGTCCTTACGAGGTAGACATTGTATATGACAATGGAGCTGTAAAAATTGAAGCAATTGACGATGGACAAGTCTCCTTTGTGGTAAATGGACACCGACTTAAATTTTATCATAAGCCCATTTCCAGAGAATATTTTCTATAGGTCATGACAACTGACAAGGCATTGGCCTTAGTAGATGGGGAAATCCCCCCTTATTCTTGAAAAAAATTCTAAATTTCCTACTGTATATATGTAAATAGTTTTTGCATTTTGTTAATAAGGCAATTCTAGATATTTCTGTAAGTATTTATTTCACTGGAGTACACAGTTTCAAGGATCTTTCTTCAAAACATTGTTATACTTGAATTTTGTGTCTGTTAAAGCATCAAATGAATATTGACTTACTGTAGTTAGCCATATTTTTGCAAACATTCTCATTTTTTTAAGGCATTCTAAAGCAATTGCTCTTGAAACTCTTCACCACTGTATAAGGAAGTGATACCGTAACTATCAAGCCTAGAGGTATCTCGTACGATTTTTCCAAGAAACCTGAGTAAGTAAGTCAAGTGTCTTTATCAAAGAGTAACAAGGAAGTCTAATTAGCGGTTAGTTATGGAAACATCACAATAACTACAAAGGAAGAAAGTAAGTTGATCCTAGAGATACCTTTCTGTTCTTTCTCAATGGTACCATCCACTACACACTAAATAGCTTGATTATATCATATATTTAGATAGGCCATGTCCTCTTAAGTACCCCTTACATTGGTACAATCACTAATAATATAACTGAAATTCATCCTCTAACATAAATACCATCCCAATTGAAAAAAAAAAAAAAGTTGTTTTCAGCGTTGTTCCCCCATCTTCTTGCATAAGCAATCTTATACTAAAATCTTAAAGGATGGAGGGCCAGTCTCTGAGGTTTTAAGAGGCTAACCCACTAGGATACTGAATAGGTCTACTGGCAGAGGGTATCGGCCTGTGGTATGACTAGGTAAACCCATCGGAGTACTAAACAAGCTTGTTGGTAGTGGGGCCTTCTACCTAGCAAGGATGGTAATCTGACAAAAATAAATCATAAAATTAAACTTGTCCTGATGTACGACATTACTTGCAGACAAAGCTGACATGCAGTATGTGTGGTTAAGCTAAGGTTAATGAATCTCATAAAATTTCCATTGGGAAATAACTCTAAGACTATCTTGAAACTCTCTTGCCTACCTCTTCTTATCAATATATAGGATCTCTTATCCTATAGGTGGGGCCATCTCCTAACCGTCTCGTCAGACCAAGCTGTGAAATTTTATCTTTACACTTGACATACTATAAATATTCAGCTATTGGGGGATACTGACTAGTTTCCTATACTTTTGATTGTGAGGTGTCACAATACTTAGGTGTGGGTGAGGGGTTCATAAGATGACAAATGATCATTGCCTAGAGATAAGTCTTTGCAAGAATTTTTGTATTATTTTTATGATACATGTTATTACATTGATAGTCATGTTATTTTTGAAATGCTTAACTTCTGTGTGCTATAAATTACTGAACACATACTTAACAGACCACTCTTTATCGATTTATCATTTTATTACAAGCTGCATATTGTAGGTTTGACAATACATTTTTTTTCTATAACTTGTTCATTATAGGTTTTTGACATTATATGTCATATGCAAGAAGATTAAGTGAGCATGGAGCATCTTGCCTCTGCTCATTAACTACTGTGACTGTCAAACAAACTTCAAAGTTGCAGGCTATCCATTATAAGAGGTGAAAATGCACTTAACACAGAAGTACCGTTTGAAGTACCGTATGAGGTGCCAGATGAGATGTTGTATGAGGTGCCGAATGAGGTGCCATGTGAATTACACACCAGTAACTGTCCTAGATTCCAGGTAACCAGAATTCACTTATATTCAATTAAATTGGTTACAGGCATTGATTAAAAGATGCTTCATATGTTTATGATCAAATGTCCAAGTTAAAAGACTTGAACATTGATCTAAATACGCACCATTACATTGCCCCAAAGCTTGCCATCAAATTTGAAATTCCCACACATGGCAGCTCATGCGCACATGTGTGCAATGTATTCCACTTTAAGTGCATCCAAAATCGGGTTGGGCACTCTATTATCTCATTTTCCCTTGCCATTTTCTCTCCTTTGCGATAAGAAATTGTGCCCAACCTCTGCCACCGCGTCCTCTGTTCAAAACGCATTCGGCCTGTGCTAAATCCATGTCATTTCTTGGCTCGATTATGCCCTTTCTTGGTGAATTCCACCTCTGTCACAATGCCCAGGAGATACAAACCCTCCTCCTATGCAGACTTGTTTTCCATTCTTAAATTTGCACAGTTCAAAGAAGTGTTTTTGTGTGCTGGTTGGGGGCCATTTCTGTCTAGCTTGTAGGGCCACGATGATGGCCTCTCTATGCAATTTGCAGTTGGTTTTTATGGTAAGACAAAACATGTAGGGTCTCTTATTTTTGAATTCACAGAAGAGTCCATTGTTGTTGCAACAAATCTCCCAAGAATTGGAGATAGATGGTTCAAAAACCACCAATTTCCGCGCTCAAGTTGCAATAGGGTGTTTAAGCTCGAATTCAAGAGCATTTCAGGAGAAAAAGGGCATGCTAAGGAGTGGATAAAGGTAGAATTGGTCAATCCCCTCATCATCATCACAAGGTTAATTACATGTGAAGGTAGCTACTCTGCTTTCAAAGCTTATCATTTTAGATTGTTGGCTCATTTTCTGTTCAACAAACCCTTGAACTTCCCCTTCTATTTTCTCAAAATCTTGGAGAAGATGTCCTCTCAAGTGAGGAAAAATGTGACTAATCCCCACAACAGTCTCTTCCACCATGGCTTGATCAAGCTTCTTGTTCTAGATGAGTTAGAGAAACGGGGGCAAAATTGGGATGCCTTTATCTACCAATTTGAAAACCCTCACTTGACAGTTAAGACCGAAAAAAAAACCACTTAGCCTAAAAACTATCTCTCCATCCAAGCCTCGCTCTCCAAGAACTCCAAACTCCCTTGCACAAACCCTCTCTTTGCCATAACAATACCAAAAGCTTGTTGATATCCCTACTTCTTCATCGGGTAAAAAGACCAAGAGCAAAGACCAAAAGAAGCCCATTGTTGACCCCCCAATGCCTTCACTCTCTCTTGATCCTACACCTAAAAATCTTCAAGAAGTAATGCAACAAGACTTTCCCATCATTCCTACAAACAAGAGGGGAGCCAATCGATTTGGTAAGGGACCCTTTCGGAAGACTACCCAGAACACAAGAACCAAGCCTTATGCAAAACCTCCACCTGCTTCGGATCCCATCCAAGTGTCCTCCGACCTTGAGATCCCTCATAAGAAACCTAGGGAAGTCTCTGCAGATGGATTAGATCCACTAAGGAAAAAAAAATTAGAACCTACCTCACCTTACCGATCTCCCATCACTCCTACTTCACCCATGCCCAATCTAGATCCTAAAACTGATAGATTGTCCACATCCCTCAAAGGATCTAAGCTTTCCTCAGAGATCACTGATTCTATCCCAACCATAGAGCAGCTACAAAAAGAAAACCATCAGCTTCTCCAATAGTTGGAAGAGAGGAAGACAGTAGATGTACACCTTCATCATGACAATGCAGTCCTTCAGGCAAAGGTCAAATCCCTTCATTGGTTGGTTGATGAAATGACTAAATCTAACTGCATCCTTAGAGAACAATTGAAGCAACGCAAGAGGCACAAGGATAAGTCTACACAACAATAAGGAGAGGCTTCCAAAGTCGATCCTCCTCAGTAAGCCTAGTCACAAGGGATAACTTATTTTTGTTTGCAGTGGGACCTGCAAAATCGTAAGTGTGGGGGTAATGTTGGGCCCGAGATATGATCATTTTTATGATGAATATTATACATTTTTGCAACATGTACCTATGCGTTTTTCATCTTTTAAATGAGCTTTTTGAAGAATTTCATGATAAAATGTTATGATCGCCATAAGGTACGTGTAATTCATGTTTAATGATTGAATCAAGTATAATTCATCACGTTTCATGATTTCTAAGAGCTAATTCACGTTTTTCTGGTGTTACATGACAAAAACGCACTACGTTTCTAGTTCTGGCACTTGATCTGGCACTCGTTCCAACACTCTGTCCAGCGTTGCGTATTGCACAAAAATGCAGGGTGACTTGGCGGTTAAGGTATTGGTGGCCAGTGACTGGAAAATTGGGCATGTGGGTTTTGTTTGTCCTTATCCCCTCCAGCGATTGAGCTCCAGACAACTTAGTTTCAGTTGTCCAAAGAGGGTGATTATTGGCTTGCTATGTTTTGTCAGTTAGGGCATCATTTATTGTATTTTGCCGAAATTAGAAGTGGTTCGACCCTCCTGTGGTCAACCACTTGGTATGTAAGCTTATAAGTACTGCTACGATGGTCATAAGATCGTTAAGCAAGTAGAAGAACCATTGTATTGGAGTCAAACTCGTTTTCCTATGTATTTGATATTTTACATTGCCAGAATTATGCCAGAACTGCGTTTTCAAGTTTTGATGGTGAATTCGTCGTCTTAAGCTTGTGTTGTGCTCGTAGGAAGTAGCCACGACTTGTTGGGGGGCCCACCAACAGTCTGGTGACTATTAGTGTGTTGTTTATGCAATTCTTAATTTAATTACTCTTTTTATTTTTCCTGTACATGTATGTTTTTATTATGCTAACTAGTTTGTTGTAGCTTAATTGTTTTAATTGTTTTGCAGGTTAGATGTTGATACATATCAACATGCATTGATTTTATAGACTAGGAAAAGACTTGCAAGTCTCTGTCTCTCTATACTAACCCCATGTGCATTTAGATGTTAGATTATGCTTGATTTATGATTTTATTGTTAAAAGTTTAAAAACAGAGTTTAATTAGAATAGAACGGAGTTTGATTTGGGTTTTCTTTGACAGGGATTGATGGATGGATAGATTTAATTCCAGTTTTTAATCATAGCTTGCTCATCTTATTTTTATATAGAACTTGTTCAATTAGTTGTTGGTTAATATAATTGTTAGATTACCTTTTAATATCATAGTTTAATTTATGTTTTCAATTATTTCCTTATTGCAGTTTGAATGATTAGAGTAGACATAGCATAGTTTTATTTTACGCAATTTCCTTTCCTAGAATTAAAATGCAATTAAATTTCTTAGTTAAATAATGATGATCTTGTTATGTTGTTGATGGTTTATACATGAATATGCAGGGTATTTAACATTATTTTTGTCATGGCTAAATTCTCACTGGATTGTTTAATCCATACCTTTCATTTTTCCATTGAGATTAGTGTTGAGCTTATACCATTGGAATTGTCCTTTGTTGTCAAGTGCCATCGATATATTATCCGACACCAAAGACATTCACACAACCACCAACATTATATACGAATTGTCATAGGTTAAAGAATAGTTTCCTGGTTTCATAGATCATAATAGATAGTTTCTTGCTTTCATAGCTTAGAAAATAGTTTTATTGTTGTTGTAGGATAGATAGACTTTGCTTTGATATATTAGATAGTAGTTTGATTATCATAGATTAAGAATTAGTTGTTAGTATTTCTTGCTTTCAATAGAATATATTTCCTTTCATGCATTGCATTGAGCATTTAGTCCAGTTGCCTCTTAAATTTCCTTTCATGCTTTAGAAATAGTTTTGCATTAAGCATTTAGTCCACTTGCCTCTTAGGCTAGATAGTTGTTCAATGAGAAGTTTTATTTTGATTACTTGCAGTAGTTAGTTGTCTTTGCTTACTTGTCTTTTTCTTTAGTAGGGTAGTTATTTGTCTTTTCTTACTTGTCTTTTGCTTTAGTAGGTTAGTTAGGTGTCTTTGATTACTTGTCTATTTGCTTTAATAGGTTAGATAGGTGCTTTTGCTTACTTGCTTATTTATTTGCTTTCATAGGGTAGTTTCTCATT
>SNQJ01S0117997.1:0-12203 GCA_010110895.2 Picea sitchensis
TGGTCAATCGACCAAATTTTCTTTTGGAAAAATAATTAAAATTCTAAAATAAAAATAATAGTAGTAATAATAAACAAAAGTTCAAGTCGTGGGGTATCACATACACCCCCCCTTAGAACTTATCACCGTCCTCTGTGATAACTAGTTTCCATCAGTACCATTCTGGAACTGAAATGGATATGCTTCCCGCATATTACTTTCTATTTCTCAAGTAGCCTCTTCTATACTAATGTGCTTCCATTGCACCTTTATATGTCCTACGAATCGATTCCGTAGTGTAAGTTCCCTATTGTTGAGAATACAACCGACTCTACTGGGAACTCGCCCATGGGTTCCACATGTATTATTTTCCAATCAACAACGTGAGTAGGGTCATGTATATAGTTTTTTGGTAATGAAACGTGAAACACATCATGTAAGTTTACCGTAGTTGGAAGTGCAAGTTGATAAGCTACAAGTCCTATTCGAGCAAATATCTTGAATGGGCCATAATATCTATGTGCTAACTTAATATACCTTCCTAGCCGTAAATAAATCTTTTTAGGTTTAACTCTAATATACACATGATCTCCAATATTGAACTCTCTTGGAGTCCTTTTTGCATCAACATAACTTTTTTCCCTGTCCTGAGCTACTTTCAGGTTCTGCTGTACCTGTTTCACTATTAGTTCCATGTCTTTTAACATATCTGGTCCTATCATCAATCTATTAACATGATTACTCCATGAAATAGGTGTATTTCATTTTCTTCCATATAAAATTTAAAAAGGACTAAGCTTTGCTGAAGCTTGATAATGATTATTATAAGCAAACTTAACTAAGTCCAAATATTATTCCCATTTACCAGGTTTGTCCATAACATACATTCTAAGCATGTCTTCAAGAATATGATTAGTTCTTTCAGTTTGCCTATCCGTTTGCGGATAATAAGCAGTACTGAAGTTCAATTGGGTATCTAACCCATTAAATAAAGCCTTCCAAAAATTTCCGGTAAACTTAACATCTCTATTAGATATTATAACTTTAGGGATTCCATGTAACCTAAATATTTCCTTCATGAATATTTCTGCTATATTAATAGCTTTATAGGTTGATTTCATAGGTATGAAGTGTGTTTCCTTACTTAATTTATCAACCACAACCATAATTGATTCCTTTTGTTTACTACTTCTAGGAAATCCGGTAATAAAATCCATACTTATCACTTTCCATTTCCATTTTGCAATGGGTAAAGGTTGTAGTAGTCCAGCTAGATGTTGGTGTTCAACCTTAACTTGTTGACACTCTAAGCATCTAGTTAGATATTCTGTTGTTTTGCCTTTCATATTTGGCCAATAAAAGTCCTTTCTTAACATAGTAGTTAATTTTTGGTAACCTGGGTGTCCAAAATATGGTTTCTTATGCATCTCATCTAAAATTAATAACTTAATTTCATTAGATTATGGTACATATAATCTATTTTTATACATTAACAGTCCACTTTTTGAGAATCTAAAATATGATTCTTCTGTTCCTGCTGAATTATCAACAATTTTAACTTAATATTTTGATATTCTGGGTCTTTTTCATAGCTGCTAACCTTACCCTTTCTTCTAAATTTGTTTCATTGTTACTTCTAGTAACTGTATAAATCAAGTTTGCATGTCTACTTAATGCATATTCTACTTTATTTTTCTTTCCCTTAATGTGTTTTATCTTAAAATCACACTCGCTTAAGAAGGATAACCACCTTGCTTGGCGAGAATTTAAATTCAGTTTATCAAACAAATATTTTAAGGCGATGTTATCTGTCAACAATAAGAATTTATGGCCTACCAGATAATGCCGCCACATTTTTAATGCATGTATTATTGCATCTAATTCCTAGTCATGTGTTACGTAATTTTCTTCATGTTTCTTTAGTTTTTGAGATTCATAAGCTATTACATGGTTTTCTTGTATTAACACTCCTCCAAACCCTTCGCGGCATGCATTCGTACATACTACAAAGTATTTATCTAGGTCTGCCAATTTTAATAAATGAGTCGGAGTTAAGAGTTGTTTTAATTTGTTAAAACTTTTTAGACATTTCTCAGACCAGTTGAACTTAGTTTCTTTCTTTTGCAATGATGTTATAGGATATGCAATCTTGGAAAACCCTTCTATAAACTTCTGGTAATAGCCAGTTATACCCATAAAGGCTCTTATGTTCAAAACATCCTTAGGTTCAAGGCAATTCATTATAGCCTTTATTTTGTCCAGGTCAACTGCTATACCTTCTTTGGAAATTACATGTCTCGAATACTGAATTTGGTCTTTATAAAACTCACACTTACTTAGTTTTGCATATAATTTATGTTCTCTTATTATCTGTAATACTATTCTTAAATGTTCTTCATGCTCCTTTTCATCTTCTGAATAGACGAGTATATCTTCTATACAGATGATCACAAATTTATCTAGACATTTACTCAAAATAATGTTCATCAAGCACATGAATGAGGTTGGGGCATTAGTCAACCCAAAAGGTATTACGACAAATTCATAATGTTCATACCTTGTTCTAAATGTTGTTTATAAATATCCTCATCCTTTATCCTAACTTGATGATAACCATAACATAAATCAATCTTAGAAAATATTGTAGCTCCTTGTACTTGATCAAACAGATCATCGATACAAGGTAATGGATATCTGTTTTTAATAGTCATTTTATTAAGCTGCCTATAATCAATACAGAGACGTAATGTCCCATCTTTATTTCTAACAAAAAGTACTGGTGCCCCCCATGGAGACACACTTGGTCAGATATATTCTTTATCTATCAATTCTTGAAATTGAATTTTTAGTTCATTTAACTCTAGGATATTCATCCTATAAGGAGCCTTAGAAGCAGGTACTGCTCCATGTATCGGGTCTATGGATAAATCTATTTCTCTCCTAGGAGGTAGTCTGGGAATATCCTGAAATACACCATGAAATTCCTGCAATACTGGAAAGTTATCTAACTCATTACTACTTTCCTCTTTTTCATTATAATTATGTGTACATCAAGTAGTTTACACCCTTTTCGAATGCATCTTTTAACTTGTAAGGCTGTTATTTCTCTAATACTAACAGGTCTTGATACTCCTTTTATGTTTACAATGTTACCTCTCTCATCTACATAGGTAAATGTTTTATTATAACAATCTAATACCACTTTAAACTTTTCCATCCAATCCATACCGATTAGTATATCGTAAGATCCTAATAGTAATATGTTTAAGTCTATTTATGTTCTTAATTCATTCATACCAAGTCCGCAGTTTTTAACAACATCTGTAATTCTCCTTTTAGTTCATGTGGCTAACTGTACTAACCGGGACTTTTCAAACTTTTCCTTATGTAACTTACAAATTTCTACAACTCTTGGTGAAATATAACTTAAAATAGCACCTGGATCAATTAAAACAATAACTGGTTGGTTATGTATCATACCTTCAATTTCTACCATTGAAGTTCGATGATCTTCTTGTTGTTTTTCCAATGATGCGCTGATTTTTGGTGTAGACCTTGCCAACTCACCAACTGTAGTTGCTTCATGTACTGTTTGCACACTGTTATTTCCCTTCTTCTTGAGAGGACAATCTTTATAGTAATGTGGACCACTGTATTCCCAACATTTTACTGTTTCTTTTTGGGAAGTTTCTTTATTGAAGAAGGTCGGTCGTTTGGTATACTTATTCTCATGCCAATTGAAAGGTTTACTAGTTCTGAATTTATTACCTCCTTGAAATCTCTTATCAACATTTCTATTAGAGTAAGATCCCCCTTTCTTCTTAGGGTCAAACCTCTCAACCTTTTTCCCATTCCAATTGTTAGAATTCTCCTTTCTATTTTTATACTGCTCAAAACAGAGTTTAGCTTTCCTCATGGTTTCTTCCAATGTTTTTGGGTTATCAAACTCAATTTGATATTTATAAGAACTAGGTAGGCAACTAAAAAATCGTTGAATCTTTGTTTTTCATCCACAATGTAAGGCACATAACACAACGAATTCAGAAACTTACTACATAAATATTTCATTGTAATATTTTCCAGTTATAGTTCATAGAACTCCTTGGCTTTACCCTCATAATACTGTTCAGACATGTACTATTTCTTAAAATATCTCTTAAAGGTTTTCTGTGTGATTTTCCTTTCCTTAATAATTTTTACTCTTTTTATATCCTGCCACCATATAATTGCTTTTTCTGTCAGATTATAGATAGCCATCCGGGCTTTAAGCTCACTTGAGTAATTGTAAATTTGAAAGTATTTCTGCATACTAGAGAGCCATGCCCCTTCTTCCTCACCAATCTCTACTTCTCCATTGAAGGTTAGTGAATTAATCTTCTTAAATTCTCCCATGAATTCATCATGTTGTTTAGGTTTCTTTTTGGTTTGTTGTTTAGGACTAGAACTACCTTCAATAGACGTTTTAGTATCTTCCGTATCCTTCTATACTGAATCTATCTCAGATTCATGATACTCCATTTTTCTTGCTTTCTTCTACGATTGGGATATCTTAGAGTTGCTAGAATTTTGCCCCTTATGTTGGCCCTTCGTTATGGAAGTATACAAAGATCAAGGAAGAAAAGGGAGAAAACAAACTTCGCGGAAGACACAGTGACTGTTACTCGGTCAAAGTGAGCAAAAGAGCAGAAAAGATGGAACGAAGTAAGCCGTTGGATGAGGAGATCGGGGATGACAGATAGGCAAGAGAGAAGGATTGTGGACAACTAAGAAAGCGGGAAAATCCACTGTTGGATGCTTTGGAGCACCGCGCGAGAAGGAAGGAAAGATAGGCTGGCAAAGCCCTAAAAATACGGGTCAAGTTGACCTAGGGTTTTAGACACCTAGGGTTTTGGTATCTAGGGTTTTGGACACATAGGTTTCGGCCTAAGGATGTCGGTGAGATATTGTAATGTTTAAATAGAGGTCAAGAAGACCTGGGTTGGGTTGGTGTGTCAAGATTGTCATTGTTGTTATTCATTGATCTAGTTTTTATGGTGAGAAACTGTTGTTGAGTGAGAGATAAGTGCTAAGAGTGAGAGCCTTTTGGTATTGGAAGATCTTCAGCTAGGTGAAAAGATCAATCCTCTAGCTGGGTGCACAGGGAGGGGAGAGGAAGAGAGGAGAAGAAAGAAGATCTGCTAGCTAAGAGCACAGACAAGAAATGTATGCTTTACCTTAATATATTATAGCACAGTTCTGTGGATGTAGCCCTAGAGAGAGGGTGAACTACGTACATATTGTGTTGTGTGTGATTGGTATGTTATCTCAGTCATTGATATACTGTGATTTCATTACTGTTTTGGATCTGATAAGTAGATGTGCATAATAGATCTAAGCTGATAAGTGATATATGAATGTTGTGTTGTTCTTGTGTTAAATCCACTTGATCTTCCCTCTGGTTGTATACATCTCTGTCCTGCAACCCCCTCATAAGTACTTTGGGTGAGACTGCATCTGCTTCGCAGTTGTTTTCAAAAGGGCCAGTAGTTAGGGCTTGTTGGTGTGATCTTGGAGCTGAACCCTGGGTCTGCCCCTGTGCTAACAAATGGTTCCATTGTCGTGACAAGAATCTTCTTGAGGGAATGTCAAGGTGGTTTCCATCGAAGACAAAGACTCAAAAATGGATAGAGGATCAAGAAAAGGACTTCGCTGAAGCCCAGAACAAGAACCCTAATATTAGTACAAATGATTGGTTGGAGAAATATATCTTTACCGATATACACGAGATATTCTTCGGAGGAATCCATCAGGAGCTATATGAGTGGCTAGCTAGGCTAGCTGATACCCAGTTCAAGATTTGATCTAGACCTCCTATGGTTTGGACATCGAAATTGATCAAGAAGGTCAAAAGAGTTGATAACGCTGTATCATGAGCAGTATATCACTGGTTTGATAGCACCATTGGAGGGTACATCACAGAGTTTTCTGTTGACATAATAGAATCATACAACCAGTGACATAGCTGAGAGATACTTCTTCAAGGGACCCAGAGGAAAATTTTTACAATTCTTGAAGATGAGACTCAAGATGCTATTGCATACGAGGAACATATTGAAGATACAATAGACTGGTCGGATCTAGAAAGGCTAATGTTCAAGAATTTAGACAACGACAACGACATAGAAGCTGGACATATACGTAGTGGGAGAGTGTTCCAAGAAGTTCACCTTGCAAACCTGTTTAAGAAGAACCATGGGGAGGAGGGTTTCTACAGTGGAGAAGAGGCAGAACTGACAGACAAAGAACATTCAGAACTCACTAGGGCAGAGGAAGGAGAAGCTGAAGAGATTTTCCGAAGAGAACTTGAAACCTCAGAAACTGCGCAGACCATCAAAGTAAGTACTGTTATCCCTCCTGTTGATTCAATAGTATTAAGCAACCAGAGTAATCCCAGTCACCAGAGTGTCCAAAGCACTGTCAATAGTAATCCACCACATACTCAGTCAGGGACCCTAGGAAGATCTATGACATATGAGATGAGGATTTCTATCTTTAGGGGAGATGGATCTGAAGATCCTGATCAACACTGGTTCCTATGTGAAGCCGCATGGAATATTAAAAATGTCACTGACGAAGCTGTCAAAATAACCCAGTTTAGTACCACTCTAAGGGATCGTGCACTGAGTTGATACATGAAGCTTGTCCAAGGACTTTCACAACCTAAGCCACCGAATCAAATTAAGAATGCGCTGATTGCTGATTGCAGAGTTCAAGAAACCCAAGTTGGAGTCACAATGTATCACAGAGCTAAAAGAGATCAAGCAGAAGGTGGTCGAACCTGTTTGGGAATTCGATCAGAGATTCAAAACCTTAATAGGCCGATTGACTTTTCAGATCCCAGATGAACAGAACAAAGAATGGTTCATTGCTGCCCTCTTACGACACATCAGAGTTCCCCTGATGCAATAGAATATTGCTTCACAGGCTGAGGCGCTAGAGATCGCCATGAATTTAGAATCAACCCCTATGGGAGAATCCAGCTCAGGTATGAGTCAGATCTCGAGTCAGCTAACTAGTTTGTCTATGCAGGTAGAAGATATGAAGAAAGACAAGGGAAAAGATAAAAGAGAAGACATATGGTGTGTCAGATGCATATCTAAAGACCATGACAAGGAACACTGTCCCCTATTCAATGAATACTTGGCTTCTGGAGCTTAGAGCCCTTTGAAACAGGTCACCTTGCCTTGGTGCGAGGTATGCAGAAACAAACATCACCTTGGTGAGTGATACTACATGAAAAAGTGTGTTTAGACACCTACAAATTTGTACTGTACATTCTGTAAGTCCATAGGACATGATGATAGGGATTGTAGGGCTTACGATCTCATGCATGAAAGGTTGAGAGACATATATAATATTCAAGGAGAAGTACAACATGAAGGAAACACTACGCAATATAACTCTCCTGGGAGAGGAAACTTCAATCCTCACAGTGGATTTAGAGGAAGAGGACGAGGAGGAGGAATGGGTCGAGGCCGAGGACAGATCATCTATTATAATTGTGCACAACCAGGACACCTTGCAAGGAATTGTCAGAATCATTGTACCACTTGCAGCTACTGCAACTCGTTTGACCATGTTATATAAGATTGTCCTCTGCTGCTAGCTAATCTTCAAGAAAGACGAGGACCTCAACAGAACCCGCAAGTGAAGCTGATATATGCTGAGCCTTGTGGAGAAGACCCTAGATTCGATGTTATAACAAGAGGAGGCACTGTCACAGGAGATGACAGAATAACCCAAGGGAAGACTACAAAAGATTCAGGAACCAGGAAAGCTACAAAGAAGACACAAATGTTTGATGCAAAGAAAGAAAGACAAATGTTTGAGGAAGCCAAAAAAGAATTCAAAGGAGACCAAGGCTCTTCATCGAAGACAAGACCAGAAGTGAGAGAATATGGAATGCCTCTGGCATTCGATCAGTCCACTTCGCCAAAAGAAGAAAAATAAGTAGGCAAGCTCATGGAATTTTTATATACTTGTATTAAGTTGATTCAGGATGAAAGCATTGTACAAGAGTTACAAAATTTAATCAGACAATATGAGCTAGGAAAGATAGACTGCTTACTGAATAGTGTAGTACACCAAATCGGTAAGAAGAGAAGGACAAATAACGAATTACATTTGAATGCCCAAATAGGAGAGTATGAGATAGATTATGTAGTCCTCGACTTAGGGTCGGAGGTAAAAGTCATGATGAAGAAAACCTTGGC
The DNA here is from genome assembly GCA_010110895.2 of Picea sitchensis. Classification (NCBI taxonomy): domain Eukaryota; kingdom Viridiplantae; phylum Streptophyta; class Pinopsida; order Pinales; family Pinaceae; genus Picea; species Picea sitchensis. The sequence continues at coordinate 8,232 of SNQJ01S0117997.1, forward strand.
ACTGATGGGAAAACTGAAGTTGATCTATTCCCCTATCAGGATTAGGATGGCCAATCAACAAGCTGTAAGCCCTTTTGGTAGATTAGAACATGTCCTTGTGGACATTGAAGGAGTAAGAACATTTGCAGATTTTGAGGTAATTGAAATAGTTGATGATAACTGTCATTACCCCATGCTGTTAGGAATTGATTGGGATTTCAATAATTCCATTGTGGTTGATTTAAAGAAAAGACGTATGACTTTTGAAAGAGATGGCCTTAGGGTCATTGTGACTTTAGATCCATATGAAGATTAACGATACACATAACCTATCAGAGAATAAGACCACACATATGCACTAGAAAATATATATAAGCTAACAACTAGACATTAGGATAACATTAATCCTACAACCGATGGGAACCTAAGCTGGTGAAGTGAGAGCGCATGTTAATCAGACTTAGAAGAAGGGCTGGAGAATTGGCAGAATAAGATGTATGAAGTATCTACAAGAATATGTGTTAGATTAACCAGAGAAGTTCACTGGATTGGCACAATAGTAAGCAACTTACCTACCTTTGATGGTCGGAATCCTTTAGAAACCTTCTTGTCGGACTTTGAAGAAAGTGTACCAATACTACAAAGATTATTGGCAATGGATGAGGCCTTGAAAGCCACACCAGCAAGATGGTGGGGGACACATAAACATATTATCAGGGTACAATGTCGTACCTTGATGACAATGCGGTTCTTGGCACAAGTGAAAGGCTGTAAAGTTTGGTACACAGGTCGAAGCTGCCCAAAGGACCATGTGCAAAGTTGTGAGGAAGCTTGGAGAAACATTCCTCAAGAACAATGGGTGCACAAATTCATTAACACGCTGGACACGACGCCTATCAACTGGTACATCTAAGCAGAGTTGTGCCTCATCACTACAGATTAGAAAGGTATGACTCTGAATTTTGTAACTACCTTCTTATTTGAAAGTCAATATCCCTCAGTAGATCAAGAATTACAGATTATGAGACATAAAGTATTCGAGGAGGAATCTAGCCTTCCTTTGGAACAAGAAGAGGACGAATGGACTGCGCCTCTCCAAAAATTGCAGGGCTGCTACAACATTGATGCCGATGAAGACGATGATCCTAGGAAGGTGAACATCACAAAAAAAAAGGGACAAATAGATGTGGAAGGAACAAGAGTTGAGCTTCCATTCATTGGACAACCAATCGAGATTAATAAAGTCAACATTGGAACAGAGCAGACACCAAAGATCGCTAATGTCAGAGATTATTGGGATGCTGCCACCATTGACAAGATTACAAAATTACTACACGAGTATCAAGACTTGTTTCCAACCAAGTTCACTGATATGAAAGGCATTAAAGGACCTATGGGAGAGATGAGGATCCATTTGAATCCAGATGAAAGACCAGTCAAACAGAGACCCTACATATTGAACCCAAAATACAAGGAGAAATTAAAGACTGAACTCGACAGAATGATGGAAGTAGGAATTATAGAACCTGTCGAAGAGTCAGAGTGGATTAGACCTATGGTGGTACAAGACAAGAAGACATGAGAAATCAGGATATGTGTAGATCTCAGGAAGCTGAATGATGCTTATTTGCATGACCCCTTCCCTACACCATTCACTGATGAAGTGTTAGATAATGTGGGAGGCCAGGAAGTATATTCTTTTACAGATGGATTTTCAGGATACCATCAGATCCGGATTGCCAAGGAAGATCACCATAAGACCACATTTGCAACAGAATGGGGATCCTACCAATATACAGTGATGCCATTTGGATTGAAGAATGCCCCAACCATCTTTTCCAGGGTGGTGGTCGAAGCATTCAAGGAATTTCTGCATAAATTTTTAGAAGCCTATTTTGATGATTGGACTGTTTTTAGTTTATTGAAGAATCATATTGAATGCCTAAGGCTAATGTTGGATAAATACAGGCAATGTCAAATTGCTTTGAACCATTTGGAGTGCTGTTAGGTCATATTGTATGCAAGCAAGGATTGCTGGTTGATCCATCCAAAATTGCCATTATAGTTGATCTAACCCCTCATACTTCAGTTAAACAGCTGCGCACTACGTTGGGACACATAGGATATTACAAAAAGTTCATTAAGGGATATGCTCAGATTGCAACACCCATGGAGAAGTTGTTGAAGAAGGATTTCTAGTTTAGTTGGACAGAGGAATGCTAGTAGAGCTTTGACACACTGAAACAAAAAATGGTTACTGTGCCCATTCTGGTTTTCCCAGATTGGACCAAGGAGTTTCATGTGCATGTCGATGAGTCTTCCATTGCTTTAAAAGCTATGTTAGCACAACCAGGAGAAGAAGATATTGACCACCCATTAGCCTTTGCTAGCAGGAAGCTATCAACTGTTGAGATCAACTACACCACCACTCAGCGAGAAGGATTGGCCACGGTGTATGCATTACATAAATTTCGCCACTACTTGCTGGGAGGGAACTTTAAAATGTTTATTGATCACTCCGCGCTGAAATACCTAGTAAACAAGCCAGTGTTGGGGGGAAGGATATGCATATGGCTCCTGCTATTTCAAGAATATGATTTTGAGATCATAGTAAATCCAGGAAGAATGAACAAAGGTCCTGACCACTTGTCGAGGTTGGAACATGGAGAAAAGCCGACCAGTTTGGAGGATACACTACCAGATGCACAACTACTAGCCATTAGAAATATCGATGACCACTTCACAAAGATAGTGCAGTTCCTATCAACAAGAATGGCACCTAGTGAGTACACAATCCCTCAGAAGAAACAACTAGTAGTGCGCGCTGCAGATTTCTCACTTATAGCTAGACATCTATACAAGATGGGACCTGATGAGATATGGAGAAGGTGTGTGATGGAGGAAGAATGACCACTGATCATTGGAAAATATCATGAAGGCATCGCATGAGGACATTATGCAGGAAAAACAACTGCATAGAAGGTTCTTAGAGTTGGCCTTTGGTGGACTACCTTACACAGAGATGCTAAAGACTATTCCAGAGCCTGCGATGCATGCCAAAGAGTTGGGAAACCATCCAGAAGAGACGAAATTTCATTAGCACCACAACTGACCGTACAAGAATTTGAGAAATGAGCCATTGACTTTGTTGGACCTATAAACCCACCAGGAAAGCGCACAAGAGCAAGGTACATAATTACAACTACAAAGTACTTGACCAAATGGGCCGAAGCAAGAGCAGTCAAGGACTGTAGTGCAACTACAACCACATGCTTCATATTTGATGACATCATAACCATATTTGGATGCCCAAAGACCCTTATGAGTGATCAAGGCACACATTGCATTAATAAGATAGTTGAAGCCCTCACTGAAGAATTTGAAGTCCACCATCAAAAGAGTACACCTTACCATCCACAAGCAAATGGGACAGTTGAAGCAATCAACAAGATCTTGGAGACAACGCTCATGAATATTTGCAGTGTGAACAAGGATGATTGAGATTTAAGAGTACCAACAGTGTTATGGGCCTATAGAACTACTTGCAAGAAACTAACAATGCAAACCCCTTTCAAGTTGGTATATGGTCTTGAAACTGTTGTTCCAATGGAATATCTGGTACTAAGCCTAAGAATTGTTGCCTTTACAAATATGGATGACCCTAGCACTATTCAAGAGAGACTTGCATATTTGGTTGAATTGGAAGAAGATAGATTCATTGTAGGATTCCATCAGCAGGTACAGAAGGAAAGGGAGAAGGCCTTGTTGGACAAATGAGAGGGGCGGTGAATCAGTTGTTACCATGCTTAAACAATTATGCTTCTTTTAAAATATTTACAAGGCACTCAATGATGATCACAATAATGAAGGGAAATGAATAATGGCACATTTAGCATCAGTCACATATATGAGAAACACAGAGACAAATATTTCCCAAGGAAACCCATACAGGGTAAAAACCTCTTCTTCTCTATATGATAAGTATTATTTACA
>SNQJ01S0117997.1:24505-43837 GCA_010110895.2 Picea sitchensis
TGTTCTTTGTTTCATATTGTGTTCCATTTCATTTTCCAACACCTTTATGAGGAGAAATAGTTTTTTCTTTAATTTCTATGCTGGTTTGATAGAGGAAGTGATTATAGTGATAAATATAAAATTGTTATTTTATGTTATGGATAATATATCTGTTTTAAAGAATATTTTGATGTATAGAAAGTGTATGATACCGTATTTCTTAAGTGCCGAAGAATGAGACAATTTTGTCTCAACGAAGATTTGGTAAATGTGCAATCCCCAACGGAACTGAAACATGTATGCTCATTTTTGTGAATATAACATTTTTTGTTTTTTTGCGAAAAAAACAATGCAAATCATCCATATATTTAAATAAACAACATAACATTTTATGACATTGGACAATGCAATAAAATAAAAAAATCATTTTATTATGTATGTATAAGAGACACTTCATTATACAAAATGGGACAACATAAAGGTCCACAATATTCAAAATGTTAATAAACAATTTTTACAATTATTGCTTACGTGCCATCATCTAATTGGGATAATATGTCCATATTAAACAATACATATGATTTTCATAGACAAACATACCAAAATATGCAACTTGTAGCATTCAATTTTGACGATCATCATTTATTGCTTGAACTACTATCAATGCTCAAGCCACTTACATGCCTCGTATCTTCATCACTTGCATGATGTATTGTACTTGGGTTATTTGGAATGTTTTGTTGATTGGTTTGAGTTTGACATTGTGCCTCTTCATGCTCCATACACACACATATAAATAAATTGTAATGGGAACATCTTCATTTGTAATATAATATACATGATTACATAAATAAACAATATTACCTAGATAATGATGATTGCTTCATAATTGACAATACACATTCTTTCAAAGCCATTCCTCGTGCTATCTCTCAATATTTCTTATGTTGGCTCCACTCCATACTTTGTTTCTTGTGAGTTTATATGTCATTACAAAGAATATCTATCACTAAAGGTTCCTTGTTATTCCATTAATTATAAAATACAAAAGTAAAACAACATAGCTACTTACAAATTGTTTAATTAACCCTTGATATTCAAACATATATTAACAATCCATATGTAATCAAATCTCAATCAAATGTTTGGATGAATCTTATTTGTATGATAACACATGTTATAAGACATCCATGGATGCTTATAAATCAATTAAAATATATGCATCACAACAAATATGAAATTTCAATTAAGGAAAATGCATTAAGTAATCACAAACTTTGTGATTAGCCATTTTCTCTTATTGAGATGTGTTTTCCTTGCCCTCATAATTGTCACATATAAGCCTATTGATTTATTTTATTCCTACCATTATGCTTTTCTTTGTTTTCCTTTATCATACGATGGTCTCATTATTCTTTCATCGTTTTATTATGAACGAGAAAACCATAGAGACTAAATGATTATACAGAAAGTCCTTTATAACTTCTCATAACTTGTTATAGTATCTTACATTACAATAGTTGAACAACTTCATACTCAACAATATATTTCTTCACTATACATTGTTTTTATAAAAGTTATCCTAAGTCTTATTCCATTAAGACTATGTACTTGATAACCTATATATGTTTGTTTTTACTAAGTTTCATATTCTTTTTGTTATATCTATAGTTGTTACTATTTGAGGGCATGATCAATGCCATGTATAAGGGTCTCACAAGGGTTTGTTTGTTTATTTGTTATATCCCCCTTATGGTTATATGTTCCTACTTGACACTATAACATTGTTATTATAACTTTTTAATCATATCATACCTTATATGATTCCATGTAATTCAACGTACAAGGTTTGCATGGTAATTTCATGTTGAGGTAAACTCATAATTAAAACAAATTTTATTGTATATCATTTAAATTGGCATACATAATGATGGCTCATACTCAAGGGAGTTTATTATGAGGTTTTACGAGAGATTAACTTGTTTTATAGTATTGTTTCTTAATTTAATTTCTTACCAACTTTTCTTCGTTGATCAGTGTGCCATACAGGATGCTTACCAAGTAGCGATCATGCATGCGCCACCTGTGGGGTTACTATCTTGATGAGAATTTATCTACAGATTTCCTAAGGATATATATGTGTAGCGTCATTTGGCTCACATGTGTTAGGGTTTACTTGTCGGAACCTTAACCCTTTTGACCTCTCCCGAACTTGGCTCATTTCACACTTTTTCAGTTTTGTTTCTCCGCTCTGCGTTCATCCTGAGAGGTTTTTTCAAGAAGTTTAATGCTTTATTGGACAATTCCGTATCTTTGAGAGTTCTTGTGTTACATAGTTAGAGGTTTGATTGTCCATAACCCTATTTTCGTTCACAGTGGAATTATTTGAGAGAGTTAGGGCCTTCATAGCTTCGCTGGCTTATAGTTGGTTGGTCTATATTGTCCCTACTGGTAAGACATTATTAATCTTCTCTACTCATTCCAGTTTCCTGTATAACTCATAAATTTTATACTTCTAGCTTATTATCTAAGCCATTCACAATGTTAGGTCACAGTCGTGTGTACATGTTATTATGCCAACTCTGTTTAAAATGTCTCTGTATCAATTGCCTTGGTGACCTTCTTCTTTCTATATATATCTACTATATAATGTCGTGACTGTAAAATTGTACTTTGGTCGCGGTAAGTTTCACTTCCGGTTAGTCTATGGTCTGAAGAGTTTTTGCTTGGAACTCTGAGACTTATCGTTCGACCCAATAATTTTATGGACTCTATGGTTCAAGTTTACCGTAACATGATTCATTACAGGGTTTTTAATTCCTTTGTTTTACTACTCTTGTTTCTGGTCTATGATTAAAACCTTTCAAAGCATTTTACTCGTCCCGAACTTAGTTAGGACTCTTGTTAAAATTTTTGCACAGGTGCAGTGTTCGCACATAGTAGTAATGTTTATTTTATATTCTGTAAACACGCCATGATTTACATCATTGATAGACTTATTCTTGGGCATTTAACTAATGATGGGTCATGTTTATTGTTGTGAGGGGTACCCATCAACTATTCGACAACCTTCAACATTCATATGCAGTTCAAAGGAGACGAAAGGAGATACAAGTGTGCTATGTACACCCATGGTAAGTTCACCTCTGTTTGCATATGTAAATTGAATTTTGTTTAACTAATTAAAAATTGTACAACATTCTAACTTGTTTTCTCTACTATGTAGGTGCCAAGGAGGTTGGTACCATTGAAACTCAGAGACACCTTTGCTTGGAAAGGTATTTAGGTTCCATTACTTAATTAGATTTCAAGTCTGGTATCACAATATGTGACTGCTTTGGTTATACATTCTGTCGAGTTAGTCAACAAAATAATTATGTATAATCATTCATGAAAGTCTCGTAACTTAGGACTGTTGTCTACACATTTTGCAGCGCTGTAATTTTAAGTACTATGTTTACATAGTATCAACTTTGGACATACACAGTCATTACTTATATATTTGTTAAATTCGGTTAACTTGGTATCAATTTTGGACATACACAATCATTACTTGTATATTTGTTAAACTTTGTTAACTTAGTATCGATTTTGGACATACACAATCATTACTTGTATATTTGTTAAACTCTGTTAACTTAGTATCGATTTTGGACATACACAGTCATTTCTTGTATATTTGTTAAACTCTGTTAACTTAGCATCGATTCCTTTTGGATATTACAATTATTATTTGTATCTTTGTTGAACTTTTGTTTCCTCAATACATGATTCTTAATTGAATACAATTCATGTTTTTAATATCTAGGTTTTACTCATGATTTTTATGGGTTTGCTACTGGTAATACGATTATGTCCATAGATCTAGGAACATAATAACTATTGTTTTTCTTTCAACAGTCTTTCTGTATGGACTATGATATGGATCATAAAAATCACTTAAATCTAATACTGTTACGGTTTATTTATGCTTAAAATACTTCATAACCAATAATTTTGGTCACAATAATGCACAATAACACATAGTAACATTCATATCAACATTTTCATAATAAAGAAGTAAAACCTAGAATTTGGGAAAACCACAAGTTGAAGAATTTTTTCCTCCCAACTGTAGACTAGATTCATTGTCAACTTCTATTTCCCCTGAGTTGAGTTCATAATCCAAGGGAATGCCTACATGACCTCTTGTAGATTTATGAGTACCATCTTGTTGTGTATAATATTAGAAAATCATTGTGTCAAGTCAGTTCAATGTGTAGCCTTTTCGAGCTATTAGTTCACATCCTAGGAATGGCGTCTCATTCCCTTGTCATGACTTCTTTTATTTTCCTAGGACTTGTGACACTTATCTTGAGCCTCCTTCTCACTGACCACATGTCATATTCAATTCTACTACATGTTCACATATTCTCTATCATCACAGATGTCTTTTTGAAGTTAGGTTAACTCCACAACTTGTCTCAATATGATTCCACTTGGCCAACCCCTTTGGATTCCTAACTCCTCTTTAACAAGCTGTGCTTATGTGCTCTTTTTTTTCCGCATGTGTTTATTTTCATAAAATATTAAGGTTTTGCAACTCAGATTTGGTCAATCCACCAAATTTTTTTGGAAAAATAATTAAATTTGGTCAATCGACCAAATTTTCTTTTGGAAAAATAATTAAAATTCTAAAATAAAAATAATAGTAGTAATAATAAACAAAAGTTCAAGTCGTGGGGTATCACATACACCCCCCCTTAGAACTTATCACCGTCCTCTGTGATAACTAGTTTCCATCAGTACCATTCTGGAACTGAAATGGATATGCTTCCCGCATATTACTTTCTATTTCTCAAGTAGCCTCTTCTATACTAATGTGCTTCCATTGCACCTTTATATGTCCTACGAATCGATTCCGTAGTGTAAGTTCCCTATTGTTGAGAATACAACCGACTCTACTGGGAACTCGCCCATGGGTTCCACATGTATTATTTTCCAATCAACAACGTGAGTAGGGTCATGTATATAGTTTTTTGGTAATGAAACGTGAAACACATCATGTAAGTTTACCGTAGTTGGAAGTGCAAGTTGATAAGCTACAAGTCCTATTCGAGCAAATATCTTGAATGGGCCATAATATCTATGTGCTAACTTAATATACCTTCCTAGCCGTAAATAAATCTTTTTAGGTTTAACTCTAATATACACATGATCTCCAATATTGAACTCTCTTGGAGTCCTTTTTGCATCAACATAACTTTTTTCCCTGTCCTGAGCTACTTTCAGGTTCTGCTGTACCTGTTTCACTATTAGTTCCATGTCTTTTAACATATCTGGTCCTATCATCAATCTATTAACATGATTACTCCATGAAATAGGTGTATTTCATTTTCTTCCATATAAAATTTAAAAAGGACTAAGCTTTGCTGAAGCTTGATAATGATTATTATAAGCAAACTTAACTAAGTCCAAATATTATTCCCATTTACCAGGTTTGTCCATAACATACATTCTAAGCATGTCTTCAAGAATATGATTAGTTCTTTCAGTTTGCCTATCCGTTTGCGGATAATAAGCAGTACTGAAGTTCAATTGGGTATCTAACCCATTAAATAAAGCCTTCCAAAAATTTCCGGTAAACTTAACATCTCTATTAGATATTATAACTTTAGGGATTCCATGTAACCTAAATATTTCCTTCATGAATATTTCTGCTATATTAATAGCTTTATAGGTTGATTTCATAGGTATGAAGTGTGTTTCCTTACTTAATTTATCAACCACAACCATAATTGATTCCTTTTGTTTACTACTTCTAGGAAATCCGGTAATAAAATCCATACTTATCACTTTCCATTTCCATTTTGCAATGGGTAAAGGTTGTAGTAGTCCAGCTAGATGTTGGTGTTCAACCTTAACTTGTTGACACTCTAAGCATCTAGTTAGATATTCTGTTGTTTTGCCTTTCATATTTGGCCAATAAAAGTCCTTTCTTAACATAGTAGTTAATTTTTGGTAACCTGGGTGTCCAAAATATGGTTTCTTATGCATCTCATCTAAAATTAATAACTTAATTTCATTAGATTATGGTACATATAATCTATTTTTATACATTAACAGTCCACTTTTTGAGAATCTAAAATATGATTCTTCTGTTCCTGCTGAATTATCAACAATTTTAACTTAATATTTTGATATTCTGGGTCTTTTTCATAGCTGCTAACCTTACCCTTTCTTCTAAATTTGTTTCATTGTTACTTCTAGTAACTGTATAAATCAAGTTTGCATGTCTACTTAATGCATATTCTACTTTATTTTTCTTTCCCTTAATGTGTTTTATCTTAAAATCACACTCGCTTAAGAAGGATAACCACCTTGCTTGGCGAGAATTTAAATTCAGTTTATCAAACAAATATTTTAAGGCGATGTTATCTGTCAACAATAAGAATTTATGGCCTACCAGATAATGCCGCCACATTTTTAATGCATGTATTATTGCATCTAATTCCTAGTCATGTGTTACGTAATTTTCTTCATGTTTCTTTAGTTTTTGAGATTCATAAGCTATTACATGGTTTTCTTGTATTAACACTCCTCCAAACCCTTCGCGGCATGCATTCGTACATACTACAAAGTATTTATCTAGGTCTGCCAATTTTAATAAATGAGTCGGAGTTAAGAGTTGTTTTAATTTGTTAAAACTTTTTAGACATTTCTCAGACCAGTTGAACTTAGTTTCTTTCTTTTGCAATGATGTTATAGGATATGCAATCTTGGAAAACCCTTCTATAAACTTCTGGTAATAGCCAGTTATACCCATAAAGGCTCTTATGTTCAAAACATCCTTAGGTTCAAGGCAATTCATTATAGCCTTTATTTTGTCCAGGTCAACTGCTATACCTTCTTTGGAAATTACATGTCTCGAATACTGAATTTGGTCTTTATAAAACTCACACTTACTTAGTTTTGCATATAATTTATGTTCTCTTATTATCTGTAATACTATTCTTAAATGTTCTTCATGCTCCTTTTCATCTTCTGAATAGACGAGTATATCTTCTATACAGATGATCACAAATTTATCTAGACATTTACTCAAAATAATGTTCATCAAGCACATGAATGAGGTTGGGGCATTAGTCAACCCAAAAGGTATTACGACAAATTCATAATGTTCATACCTTGTTCTAAATGTTGTTTATAAATATCCTCATCCTTTATCCTAACTTGATGATAACCATAACATAAATCAATCTTAGAAAATATTGTAGCTCCTTGTACTTGATCAAACAGATCATCGATACAAGGTAATGGATATCTGTTTTTAATAGTCATTTTATTAAGCTGCCTATAATCAATACAGAGACGTAATGTCCCATCTTTATTTCTAACAAAAAGTACTGGTGCCCCCCATGGAGACACACTTGGTCAGATATATTCTTTATCTATCAATTCTTGAAATTGAATTTTTAGTTCATTTAACTCTAGGATATTCATCCTATAAGGAGCCTTAGAAGCAGGTACTGCTCCATGTATCGGGTCTATGGATAAATCTATTTCTCTCCTAGGAGGTAGTCTGGGAATATCCTGAAATACACCATGAAATTCCTGCAATACTGGAAAGTTATCTAACTCATTACTACTTTCCTCTTTTTCATTATAATTATGTGTACATCAAGTAGTTTACACCCTTTTCGAATGCATCTTTTAACTTGTAAGGCTGTTATTTCTCTAATACTAACAGGTCTTGATACTCCTTTTATGTTTACAATGTTACCTCTCTCATCTACATAGGTAAATGTTTTATTATAACAATCTAATACCACTTTAAACTTTTCCATCCAATCCATACCGATTAGTATATCGTAAGATCCTAATAGTAATATGTTTAAGTCTATTTATGTTCTTAATTCATTCATACCAAGTCCGCAGTTTTTAACAACATCTGTAATTCTCCTTTTAGTTCATGTGGCTAACTGTACTAACCGGGACTTTTCAAACTTTTCCTTATGTAACTTACAAATTTCTACAACTCTTGGTGAAATATAACTTAAAATAGCACCTGGATCAATTAAAACAATAACTGGTTGGTTATGTATCATACCTTCAATTTCTACCATTGAAGTTCGATGATCTTCTTGTTGTTTTTCCAATGATGCGCTGATTTTTGGTGTAGACCTTGCCAACTCACCAACTGTAGTTGCTTCATGTACTGTTTGCACACTGTTATTTCCCTTCTTCTTGAGAGGACAATCTTTATAGTAATGTGGACCACTGTATTCCCAACATTTTACTGTTTCTTTTTGGGAAGTTTCTTTATTGAAGAAGGTCGGTCGTTTGGTATACTTATTCTCATGCCAATTGAAAGGTTTACTAGTTCTGAATTTATTACCTCCTTGAAATCTCTTATCAACATTTCTATTAGAGTAAGATCCCCCTTTCTTCTTAGGGTCAAACCTCTCAACCTTTTTCCCATTCCAATTGTTAGAATTCTCCTTTCTATTTTTATACTGCTCAAAACAGAGTTTAGCTTTCCTCATGGTTTCTTCCAATGTTTTTGGGTTATCAAACTCAATTTGATATTTATAAGAACTAGGTAGGCAACTAAAAAATCGTTGAATCTTTGTTTTTCATCCACAATGTAAGGCACATAACACAACGAATTCAGAAACTTACTACATAAATATTTCATTGTAATATTTTCCAGTTATAGTTCATAGAACTCCTTGGCTTTACCCTCATAATACTGTTCAGACATGTACTATTTCTTAAAATATCTCTTAAAGGTTTTCTGTGTGATTTTCCTTTCCTTAATAATTTTTACTCTTTTTATATCCTGCCACCATATAATTGCTTTTTCTGTCAGATTATAGATAGCCATCCGGGCTTTAAGCTCACTTGAGTAATTGTAAATTTGAAAGTATTTCTGCATACTAGAGAGCCATGCCCCTTCTTCCTCACCAATCTCTACTTCTCCATTGAAGGTTAGTGAATTAATCTTCTTAAATTCTCCCATGAATTCATCATGTTGTTTAGGTTTCTTTTTGGTTTGTTGTTTAGGACTAGAACTACCTTCAATAGACGTTTTAGTATCTTCCGTATCCTTCTATACTGAATCTATCTCAGATTCATGATACTCCATTTTTCTTGCTTTCTTCTACGATTGGGATATCTTAGAGTTGCTAGAATTTTGCCCCTTATGTTGGCCCTTCGTTATGGAAGTATACAAAGATCAAGGAAGAAAAGGGAGAAAACAAACTTCGCGGAAGACACAGTGACTGTTACTCGGTCAAAGTGAGCAAAAGAGCAGAAAAGATGGAACGAAGTAAGCCGTTGGATGAGGAGATCGGGGATGACAGATAGGCAAGAGAGAAGGATTGTGGACAACTAAGAAAGCGGGAAAATCCACTGTTGGATGCTTTGGAGCACCGCGCGAGAAGGAAGGAAAGATAGGCTGGCAAAGCCCTAAAAATACGGGTCAAGTTGACCTAGGGTTTTAGACACCTAGGGTTTTGGTATCTAGGGTTTTGGACACATAGGTTTCGGCCTAAGGATGTCGGTGAGATATTGTAATGTTTAAATAGAGGTCAAGAAGACCTGGGTTGGGTTGGTGTGTCAAGATTGTCATTGTTGTTATTCATTGATCTAGTTTTTATGGTGAGAAACTGTTGTTGAGTGAGAGATAAGTGCTAAGAGTGAGAGCCTTTTGGTATTGGAAGATCTTCAGCTAGGTGAAAAGATCAATCCTCTAGCTGGGTGCACAGGGAGGGGAGAGGAAGAGAGGAGAAGAAAGAAGATCTGCTAGCTAAGAGCACAGACAAGAAATGTATGCTTTACCTTAATATATTATAGCACAGTTCTGTGGATGTAGCCCTAGAGAGAGGGTGAACTACGTACATATTGTGTTGTGTGTGATTGGTATGTTATCTCAGTCATTGATATACTGTGATTTCATTACTGTTTTGGATCTGATAAGTAGATGTGCATAATAGATCTAAGCTGATAAGTGATATATGAATGTTGTGTTGTTCTTGTGTTAAATCCACTTGATCTTCCCTCTGGTTGTATACATCTCTGTCCTGCAACCCCCTCATAAGTACTTTGGGTGAGACTGCATCTGCTTCGCAGTTGTTTTCAAAAGGGCCAGTAGTTAGGGCTTGTTGGTGTGATCTTGGAGCTGAACCCTGGGTCTGCCCCTGTGCTAACAAATGGTTCCATTGTCGTGACAAGAATCTTCTTGAGGGAATGTCAAGGTGGTTTCCATCGAAGACAAAGACTCAAAAATGGATAGAGGATCAAGAAAAGGACTTCGCTGAAGCCCAGAACAAGAACCCTAATATTAGTACAAATGATTGGTTGGAGAAATATATCTTTACCGATATACACGAGATATTCTTCGGAGGAATCCATCAGGAGCTATATGAGTGGCTAGCTAGGCTAGCTGATACCCAGTTCAAGATTTGATCTAGACCTCCTATGGTTTGGACATCGAAATTGATCAAGAAGGTCAAAAGAGTTGATAACGCTGTATCATGAGCAGTATATCACTGGTTTGATAGCACCATTGGAGGGTACATCACAGAGTTTTCTGTTGACATAATAGAATCATACAACCAGTGACATAGCTGAGAGATACTTCTTCAAGGGACCCAGAGGAAAATTTTTACAATTCTTGAAGATGAGACTCAAGATGCTATTGCATACGAGGAACATATTGAAGATACAATAGACTGGTCGGATCTAGAAAGGCTAATGTTCAAGAATTTAGACAACGACAACGACATAGAAGCTGGACATATACGTAGTGGGAGAGTGTTCCAAGAAGTTCACCTTGCAAACCTGTTTAAGAAGAACCATGGGGAGGAGGGTTTCTACAGTGGAGAAGAGGCAGAACTGACAGACAAAGAACATTCAGAACTCACTAGGGCAGAGGAAGGAGAAGCTGAAGAGATTTTCCGAAGAGAACTTGAAACCTCAGAAACTGCGCAGACCATCAAAGTAAGTACTGTTATCCCTCCTGTTGATTCAATAGTATTAAGCAACCAGAGTAATCCCAGTCACCAGAGTGTCCAAAGCACTGTCAATAGTAATCCACCACATACTCAGTCAGGGACCCTAGGAAGATCTATGACATATGAGATGAGGATTTCTATCTTTAGGGGAGATGGATCTGAAGATCCTGATCAACACTGGTTCCTATGTGAAGCCGCATGGAATATTAAAAATGTCACTGACGAAGCTGTCAAAATAACCCAGTTTAGTACCACTCTAAGGGATCGTGCACTGAGTTGATACATGAAGCTTGTCCAAGGACTTTCACAACCTAAGCCACCGAATCAAATTAAGAATGCGCTGATTGCTGATTGCAGAGTTCAAGAAACCCAAGTTGGAGTCACAATGTATCACAGAGCTAAAAGAGATCAAGCAGAAGGTGGTCGAACCTGTTTGGGAATTCGATCAGAGATTCAAAACCTTAATAGGCCGATTGACTTTTCAGATCCCAGATGAACAGAACAAAGAATGGTTCATTGCTGCCCTCTTACGACACATCAGAGTTCCCCTGAT
The DNA here is from genome assembly GCA_010110895.2 of Picea sitchensis. Taxonomy (NCBI): domain Eukaryota; kingdom Viridiplantae; phylum Streptophyta; class Pinopsida; order Pinales; family Pinaceae; genus Picea; species Picea sitchensis. Next base: position 36,035 of record SNQJ01S0117997.1, read on the forward strand.
GCAATAGAATATTGCTTCACAGGCTGAGGCGCTAGAGATCGCCATGAATTTAGAATCAACCCCTATGGGAGAATCCAGCTCAGGTATGAGTCAGATCTCGAGTCAGCTAACTAGTTTGTCTATGCAGGTAGAAGATATGAAGAAAGACAAGGGAAAAGATAAAAGAGAAGACATATGGTGTGTCAGATGCATATCTAAAGACCATGACAAGGAACACTGTCCCCTATTCAATGAATACTTGGCTTCTGGAGCTTAGAGCCCTTTGAAACAGGTCACCTTGCCTTGGTGCGAGGTATGCAGAAACAAACATCACCTTGGTGAGTGATACTACATGAAAAAGTGTGTTTAGACACCTACAAATTTGTACTGTACATTCTGTAAGTCCATAGGACATGATGATAGGGATTGTAGGGCTTACGATCTCATGCATGAAAGGTTGAGAGACATATATAATATTCAAGGAGAAGTACAACATGAAGGAAACACTACGCAATATAACTCTCCTGGGAGAGGAAACTTCAATCCTCACAGTGGATTTAGAGGAAGAGGACGAGGAGGAGGAATGGGTCGAGGCCGAGGACAGATCATCTATTATAATTGTGCACAACCAGGACACCTTGCAAGGAATTGTCAGAATCATTGTACCACTTGCAGCTACTGCAACTCGTTTGACCATGTTATATAAGATTGTCCTCTGCTGCTAGCTAATCTTCAAGAAAGACGAGGACCTCAACAGAACCCGCAAGTGAAGCTGATATATGCTGAGCCTTGTGGAGAAGACCCTAGATTCGATGTTATAACAAGAGGAGGCACTGTCACAGGAGATGACAGAATAACCCAAGGGAAGACTACAAAAGATTCAGGAACCAGGAAAGCTACAAAGAAGACACAAATGTTTGATGCAAAGAAAGAAAGACAAATGTTTGAGGAAGCCAAAAAAGAATTCAAAGGAGACCAAGGCTCTTCATCGAAGACAAGACCAGAAGTGAGAGAATATGGAATGCCTCTGGCATTCGATCAGTCCACTTCGCCAAAAGAAGAAAAATAAGTAGGCAAGCTCATGGAATTTTTATATACTTGTATTAAGTTGATTCAGGATGAAAGCATTGTACAAGAGTTACAAAATTTAATCAGACAATATGAGCTAGGAAAGATAGACTGCTTACTGAATAGTGTAGTACACCAAATCGGTAAGAAGAGAAGGACAAATAACGAATTACATTTGAATGCCCAAATAGGAGAGTATGAGATAGATTATGTAGTCCTCGACTTAGGGTCGGAGGTAAAAGTCATGATGAAGAAAACCTTGGCACTGATGGGAAAACTGAAGTTGATCTATTCCCCTATCAGGATTAGGATGGCCAATCAACAAGCTGTAAGCCCTTTTGGTAGATTAGAACATGTCCTTGTGGACATTGAAGGAGTAAGAACATTTGCAGATTTTGAGGTAATTGAAATAGTTGATGATAACTGTCATTACCCCATGCTGTTAGGAATTGATTGGGATTTCAATAATTCCATTGTGGTTGATTTAAAGAAAAGACGTATGACTTTTGAAAGAGATGGCCTTAGGGTCATTGTGACTTTAGATCCATATGAAGATTAACGATACACATAACCTATCAGAGAATAAGACCACACATATGCACTAGAAAATATATATAAGCTAACAACTAGACATTAGGATAACATTAATCCTACAACCGATGGGAACCTAAGCTGGTGAAGTGAGAGCGCATGTTAATCAGACTTAGAAGAAGGGCTGGAGAATTGGCAGAATAAGATGTATGAAGTATCTACAAGAATATGTGTTAGATTAACCAGAGAAGTTCACTGGATTGGCACAATAGTAAGCAACTTACCTACCTTTGATGGTCGGAATCCTTTAGAAACCTTCTTGTCGGACTTTGAAGAAAGTGTACCAATACTACAAAGATTATTGGCAATGGATGAGGCCTTGAAAGCCACACCAGCAAGATGGTGGGGGACACATAAACATATTATCAGGGTACAATGTCGTACCTTGATGACAATGCGGTTCTTGGCACAAGTGAAAGGCTGTAAAGTTTGGTACACAGGTCGAAGCTGCCCAAAGGACCATGTGCAAAGTTGTGAGGAAGCTTGGAGAAACATTCCTCAAGAACAATGGGTGCACAAATTCATTAACACGCTGGACACGACGCCTATCAACTGGTACCTCTAAGCAGAGTTGTGCCTCATCACTACAGATTGGAAAGGTATGACTCTGAATTTTGTAACTACCTTCTTATTTGAAAGTCAATATCCCTCAGTAGATCAATCATTACAGATTATGAGACATAAAGTATTCGAGGAGGAATCTAGCCTTCCTTTGGAACAAGAAGAGGACGAATGGACTGCACCTCTCCAGGAATTGCATGGCTGCTACAACATTAATGCCGATGAAGACGATGATCCTAGGAAGGTGAACATCGCAAAAACAAAGGGCCAAATAGATGTGGAAGGAACAAGAGTTGAGCTTCCATTCATTGGACAACCAATCGAGATTAATAAAGTCAACATTGGAATAGAGCATACACCAAAGATCGCTAATGTCGAAGATTATTGGGATGCTTCCACCATTGACAAGATTACAGAATTACTACACGAGTATCAAGACTTGTTTCCAACCAAGTTCATTGATATGAAGGGCATTAAAGGGCCTATGGGAGAGATGAGGATCCATTTGAAGCCATATGCAAGACCAGTCAAACAGAGACCCTATAGATTGAACCCAAAATACAAGGAGAAAGTAAAGACTGAACTCGATAGAATGATGGAAGCAGGAATTATAGAACCTGTCGAAGAGTCAGAGTGGATTAGACCTATGGTGGTACAAGACAAGAAGACAGGAGAAATCAGGATATGCGTAGATCTCAGGAAGCTGAATGATGCTTGTTTGCATGACCCCTTCCCTACACCATTCACTGACGAAGTGTTAGATAATGTGGGAGGCTAGGAAGTATATTCTTTTACAGATGGATTTTCAGGATACCATCAGATCCGGATTGCCAAGGAAGATCACCATAAGACCACATTTGTAACAGAATGGGGATCCTACCAATATAAAATGATGCCATTCAGATTGAAGAATGCCCCAACCATCTTTTCCAGGGTGGTGGTCGAAGCATTCAAGGAATTTCTGCATAAATTTTTAGAAGCCTATTTTGATGATTGCACTGTTTTTAGTTCATTGAAGAATCATATTGAATGTCTAAGGCTAATGTTGGATAAATACAGGCAATGTCAAATTGCTTTGAACCATTTGGAGTGATGTTAGGTCATATTGTATGCAAGCAAGGATTGTTGGTTGATCCATCCAAAATTTCCATTATAGTTGATCTAACACCTCATACTTCAGTTAAACAGTTGCGCACTACGTTGGGACACATAGGATATTACAAAAAGTTCATTAAGGGATATGCTCAGATTGCAGCACCCATGGAGAAGTTGTTGAAGAAGGATTTCCAGTTTAGTTGGACAGAGGAATGCTAGCAGAGCTTTGACACACTGAAACAGAAAATGGTTACTGTGCCCATTCTGGTTTTCCCAGATTGGACCAAGGAGTTTCATGTGCATGTTGATGCGTCTTCCATTGCTTTAGGAGCTATGTTAGCACAACCAGAAGAAGGAGATATTGACCACCCATTAGCCATTGCTAGCAGGAAGCTATCAACTGTTGAGATCAACTACACCACCACTCAGCGAGAAGGATTGGCCACGGTGTATGCATTGCATAAATTTCGCAACTACTTGCTGGGAAGGCACTTTAAAATGTTTATTGATCACTCCGCGCTGAAATACCTAGTCAACAAGCCAGTGTTGGGGGGAAGGATATGCATATGGCTCCTGCTATTTCAAGAATATGATTTTGAGATCATAGTAAATCCAGGAAGAATGAACAAAGGTCCTGACCACTTGTTGAGGTTGGAACATGGAGAAAAGCCGACCAGTTTGGAGGATACACTACTGGATGCACAAATACTAGCCATTAGAAATATCGATGACCACTTCACAAAGATAGTGCAGTTCCTATCAACAAGAATGGCACCTAGTGAGTACACAATTCCTCAGAAGAAACAACTAGTAGTGCACACTGCAGATTTCTCACTTATAGCCATACATCTATACAAGATGGGACCTGATGAGATATGGAGAAGGTGTGTGATGGAGGAAGAACGACCAATGATCATTGGAAAATATCATGAAGGCATCGCATGAGGACATTATGCAGGAAAAACAACTGCGTAGAAGGTTCTTAGAGTTGGCCTTTGGTGGCCTACCTTACACAGAGATGCTAAAGACTATTCCAGAGCCTACGATGCATGCCAAAGAGTTGGGAAACCATCCAGAAGAGACGAAATTCCATTAGCACCACAACTGACCGTACAAGAATTTGAGAAATGAGCCATTGACTTTGTTGGACCTATAAACCCACCAGGAAAGCGCACAAGAACAAGGTACATAATTACAACTACAAAGTACTTGACCAAATGGGCCGAAGCAAGAGCAGTCAAGGACTGTAGTGCAACTACAACCACACGCTTCATATTTGATGACATCATAACCATATTTGGATGCCCAAAGACCCTTATGAGTGATCAAGACACACATTGCATTAATAAGATAGTTGAAGCCCTCACTGAAGAATTTGCAGTCCACCATCAAAAGAGTACACCTTAGCATCCACAAGCAAATGGGACAATTGAATTATTCAACAAGATCTTGGAGACAACGCTCACAAAGATTTGCATTGTGAACAAGGATGATTGAGATTTAAGAGTACCAACAGTGTTATGGGCCTATAGAACTACTTGCAAGAAACTAACAATGCAAACCCCTTTCAAGTTGGTATATGGTCTTGAAACTGTTGTTCCAATGGAATATTTGGTACCAAGCCTAAGAATTGCTGCCTTTACAAATATGGATGACCCTAGCACTATTCAAGAGAGACTTGCATATTTGGTTGAATTGGAAGAAGACAGATTCATTGTAGGATTCCATCAGCAGGTACAGAAGGAAAGGGAGAAGGCCTTGTTGGACAAATGATAGAGGGGGTGAATCAGTTGTTACCATGCATAAACAATTATGCTTCTTTTAAAATATTTACAAGGCACTCAATGATGATCACAATAATGAAGGGAAATGAATAATGGCACATTTAGCATCAATCACATATATGAGAAACACAGAGACAAATATTTCCCAAGGAAACCCATACAGGGTAAAAACATCTTCTTCTTTATATGATAAGTATTATTTACATTCTTTACATTATCATACATTTGAGCACCAACTCATTATGAGGCTACAACCTCTGTTTTCCAAGCTACAACTTGTTGAGAGCACCAAATATTTGTTTTTCTCTAGCACCCACTAGAAGGAAGCACCAACTCCCTAGTTTCTCTAGCACCAACTAGAAGGAAGCGCCAACTCCCTGGTTTCTCTAGCACCAACTAGAAGGAAGCAACAACTCTCTAGTTTCTCTAGCACCAATTAGAAGGAAGCACCAACTCCCTATGTTCAAGCCCCCACTTGAATCTCCGAGGACACCAGTCCTCCCTAACACATCCCAACCTCCCTGGATTATGAATATGAAATATTGAAACCTATTACAGTGATATAGTGTTCAATAACAAATTACCAGTTTCATCACTGTTCTGCAAGATTTTGCTACTCAGACTTCCTCGCTGTCTTCCAAATGCATCTGGTGCCCATTCTGTTCTTCTGCTTTTATGCTCTGTGCGCCATGTCCATTAGCTGCATAGTTCTCCTTCTGTTCTTTTCAACTGTTGCACTCTGATCCTTCTTCATACATGAATCACCTTCAACAACATCCACAACAATCCCAGCGACAACAACAACCACATCTCTTCTCTGTACTGTGTATTTATAACTTTTGTGCACCTTGTGCATGTAATGCACGTAATACCTCTGCATACTCACACTACGTCGATATCCTCCACAACTCGAGTGCTCTGTCTGATCATCATCGTGACTCTTTAGCTTCTCTGGCCGTTTTTCCACTCGTTCAACATCACTTTATGTTATGCTGAGATTCCTTAGCCTCTCTGGCAGTTGAGACTCTTCGTCTTCTTTGTGACAGTCGAGCTCACCTTCTCTATTCCAGTTACAAGCTTCAATGCTCATCCATCTGTCAATCTCCTCCACGAGCATCTTCATCCCTCTTGAATATTCCCAGAGACTCTTCATCTCCTCTGTCAATCACCCCGAAGTGTCTTCGAGTCCTCTGGCAGAAACCATCAGTGGTTTCTGGCAGTTACATTGTGACGTGCAATAGGAGCTCTCTGATCTCCTTTAGTTTTATCTGCACCATTGGATTAACTGTGATTTCTGCGTTTCACACTTTCACAATTCGGAGATTCTGCAACGAGGCATCTTGAATTTTCATGTTGCGAGCTCTGAAAAGGAGCTTGGCTGCTTTAGCTCCCTCCTCTACGTGATCACACGTGGTGACCACCGGTTATAGCGATATTTCACCTTTTCGGTATTTCGACATTCGTATGATCCCGTGTCTTAACACTTCATGTCGCGATCTTCGAAGCTCCAATACAGATCTTTTTTGCTCTAGCTCCTTCCTCTATATGACCATGGCCATGACAAAGCGCTTATGCAAAAAGTGTTTTTTCGCGAATTCAAATTTCGTGAGTCTGGAGATGAGGCATCTTGACTCTCCAAGTCATGATCCTCGAAACCTCGAGATGGAGCTGAGATCAACAATCCACGATCTCGATGAATCTACGGTCCAGATCTCATCGTGAATTTGCATCTCGCACTTCTTGTGATGGAGTTCCTTGTCACTCCAAGTTGCGATAGGCGAATTCGAGAAGTTAGGGAACCTCGTTCCTTTGACTTTCCAGTCAGTGACATGACGATCTTCCGCCACGCGTCCTCTTGATCAACGGTCCACGACTGTCCCCGATGGACGACCAGGATTCCTTCACAGTTTTGGGGAGTTGGATGACTCTTGGACTTATCCGCCTTGCAGCTTCACCATATCTAACGGCTATTGAGCCTTCGTAGATACCCCAGATCCTACAACCCAAATCTTCTCGCGATTTCTCCACTTCGCGATTTCGTCCACCTTTGTGATTTCGTCCACCTTGCAATTTCGTCGCTTTGCGATTTCGCTGTTCTTGCCATCGCTGTTCTTTGCAATCGCCGATATTTTCCATCGCTATTCTTGCCATCAATGACAAGCTTACTCCCAACTGTAAACCTTCCAACAATCTCCCCCTTTGGCATTGATGGAAACCCTGAACGACTGTGCTAATCGGTTTGGACCTCCAACTGTAGCATCCGATCCGTATAACTCCTTTTCTCCCCCTTTAACATCAATGTCAAAGAAAACACGCTCCCCTTGAGTTGTTGCATTAATTTTAGGAGGTATCAGATGTGCAACCAATACAGGACTCCCCCTAACAGGATGGACTCTCTTAGATGTGAGACGGGATGACACCCAGCTTATGTCTGAGATATTAAAATGGTGTCTTGGCTAGGCGTTTAGTAAAGATGTCTGCAATTTGTTCTGTAGTCGGAATGTAATGGACCTGAACAATCTGATTGGTGATCTGCTCTCTCAGAAAATGATATTTTACGGGAATATGCTTGGTCTTGGAGTGGAAGACAAGATTTTTAGACACAATGATGGCACTAGTGTTATCACAATGAATTGGGATCAGTGCAATGTATTTTACCTCCAAATCTACAAGTGTTTGAATCATCCATAATACCTGAGTGCAACAGGTAGCAGCAACAATGTAC
>SNQJ01S0117997.1:44372-57715 GCA_010110895.2 Picea sitchensis
GCTTATTCAATTTATTCTTAAAGATACATTTGGAGCCAATGACGTTTTTACCTTCAGGTCTTTGAACCATCTCCCACGTGTTGTTTTTCTCAATCTGATCAAGTTCATCATTCATTGCTTTAACCCAGTGATCATCTTTGCTGACTTCTGTAACATACCCACTACGGAAATTAAAAATTTTCGCCCCTTTTCTTCTTTTCTCCGAAGAACAGAATTCCCCGAGTCCCTACGGGACCTAATACAGGCCCTGCCATCCCTTGACCGCACTTATCTGATTGATGGTTATGGCCACAAGCCTAAACAATATGGCGTCCTTTCGCTCTTTGCGACACAGCGCTACTAGAGAGTCGAGTTTTTCGACTCTGATATGCCATGGAAGTCAATGATGGTTTGACTTCCTTTTCGCACTTCTTGCCTCTCGCCACCTCGTGAGTTGGGGCGTCGAGCCTTCGTGCTCCTATCTCGTGAACTTCCAAGACCCGAAATTCAACGATGGTTTGACTTCCTTTTCGCACTTCTCGCCTCTCGCCACCTAGCGAGTTGGGGCGTCGAGCCTTCGTGCTCCTATCTTGTGAACTTCCGAGACGCGAAAGTCAGCGATGGTTTGACTTCCTTTTCACACTTCTCGCCTCTCGCCACCTTGCGAGTTGGGGCGTCGAGCCTTCGTGCTCCTATCTTGCGAACTTCCTAGACGTGAAAGTCAACGATGGTTTGACTTCTTTTTCACACTTCTTGCCTCTCACCACCTCGCGAGTTGGGGCGTCGAGCCTTCGTGTTCCTATCTCGCGAACTTCTGAGACGTAAAAGTCAGCGATGGTTTGACTTCCTTTTCAGGCGACGCGTGTCCACCCGTCGGCCACGCGGGCCCCAACTGATGGATGTGCCACGTGTTCTCACGAGCCTCGACTCTTAGCACTTTGTGACTTCTATGGTCGAAAGTGGCCCCTTCCAACCTTTGAACCCTCAAACTCCCGGTATACGATATCTCCACAGAGTTCTGATCCAACGATCCTCCCGTTCCTGGATTCAACGATTCAGATTCTCCTCCTCGCGTTTCACACTTCGTGACTTCGTGGGTTGAAGCACCCAACACTAACCGCCTTGCAACTCTGCAAGATCCAATGATTATCGACTGTTCGCCACTTCTATCTCGAAGTGTCTCTGCCATCCATTTCTTCTCTCTTCTGCGCGCATTGGGATGTACATTTTCAACGACCCAGATCTATTTCGCTTCAGCTAATCTAATGGCAGTTGTAACCCTTCCTTGAGCATGCACTTCTCTTTCTTCTCCTTGGAAGATTTCTTAAGTATCAAAGGTCTCGGCCTTTGCTTCTCCTCTGCGACCTTCGCAGCTATGGCTCCGTGCACAAAACGACACTATCCCTCCCGAGCTTCTCTACCCAGAAGCAAGATTTCCTCGACCTCTGTGAATTCCTATAGGGTCTGCGCATCTGACCAGGTGCTATCTGTCCTTAGCTTCGTCAACTATGAGGGACTTGGGAGATTTGCACTCTTTCTCCTGGGTTTGACTCTTAAAAGAGTCTTCAACACATCTATTGCTCTCCTTCATCAAGTCTAGGACTTGAGGGGGATCTCGGTCTTTACTCGTGAAAACAAAGGAAAGGGGTTGAGGCATTTAACACCCCCTCTTCTCCTTCCAATCTAACAGCCGTGAGTGACCGTAGATATTCCGACAGGATCTCGCCCGTCAACGATACTTATCCCTACACAGCCATCTCGGGATTTCAAGAGGATCGTTCCTCCTCATGCAGGGTTACTAAGGCCTTGCGCCTTCACATCCTCTTTCCAGGTTCTTGATGGGATTTTCAAGGAGGGTATCTCTATGAGGAGGTTTACCCAGGGTACTATCTGAGGCAGATAAGGGTATCTCTCTCTCGAGAACCAGACGTGAAGTCTGAATTAGATCAGTATGCATATAAATAGCGATTTATGAAAACATAAGTCATACGTAGTCTTTCCATTATAAACATGCAACTACCAGTACTGATCAAAACACCATACAAACATTCTTGCACTGGAATCATTCACAATTTCACAACTTATGAGCATAAATGTCAGAATATATATATTTCAAGATGCCAGAGACAAAACACTTATCAGAAAAAAACACCAGAGGTGATGCAACTGCTGAGAGGGGTGCTCGTTTCCATCCAACCGTAGGCTCAGCGACTCCCAACGGATTTACCACTAGCCACCCATGAGCTGAGACCACTCTTGCGCGTGAGATGGAAGAGTTGTAGCAACGGTTTGAGGAAGTGTTAGCGGGGATGCCTGGGGATCGATGGCCCCATATACAGGATGATAGGATCATGGAGAAGTGCGTTGGGGGACATCATGAGTGGTGATCCTTAGTGTGTCATTCTATAGTTGTTGGTGTTGTGGTGATGGGGAGTTTTCCCCTAACTGGGAGAGGGGGAGTGGCCCTAGCTAGTCGGGGTCCACCAACTGTTCTGCCATAAGGTGAATTTTTAGAGTTAGGGGCTTCGTAGCTGAAAATACTAGATTGTATGGGCATGGCCCACATTTTTGTATGGCATATGTATAGGAGTTGAGACTCCCATTTTGTATATTTTGAGCATAGTGGTTCAGATTGGACTTCAATGGTGGGGCCGAAGATGATGTATATTTTTGTTGAAACATTTATGGCACCATATATATATATATGTATTTTTTTGGATGTTATTTCTGTGTTTTGGCATATGTGCGATGTGTTCCATGGTTTGTTTACTTATTTTGAGGTTTGGATGAACTATGTTCAACAAAATGAATGTGTGTTTTAATGTGACAAATGCCAACCTACCACTTGATTAGTCATGGTATCTGTAACTTGGTTTAGGTTTTCTAGGAATGTGTGTGAATGTGATGGATTTAAAATTTCAAGATAAGAGTCTAACTTGTTGGTACTCATGAAATAAGCATAGATCACGGACATGACACACATTATTCAACAATAGGGAGATGAGCTGAGTCTAGGAGGATGCTTAGGTGATGAATATGGCGGTGACTGGATTCCATGAGAGGACCAATTACGGTGGCATATTCATCTTGGTTATTGGTGGCAAGTCTGAGGCATATACCACTAGAGTGGAGTAACATATGTTCTGAGGTGTAAATGGCCCAAGATGCCAAAGCGAGATTTCAAGTCCAACAACTAGCGCCATTGGTGTACATGATGTGGTAAACGAATGGACAATTCATCTGTCAAAAACCAGAACAAAGGATCTGATATATGTCATGGGGGGGTGTTGACAGGTGTAAATTCGCCCGAAAATAGTAAGGGGTTACCCATGGTATGAAGTCCCAATTATACCTCTCACCGTTTGGAATAGGGAACCCATCCAGATTCTGGCCCGACAACAATTGCTAGTTGGTTTTACCGGTTGCAGCTTGGTCCACTGATGAGGGTGAGTGATGATTGGTTATGTAAATGGAAGATGTAGAAGAAGACTATCTAAATTCAAATCTAATCTACTTCTAATCTAACCTATCCTAGCTAGGAGCGAATTAACGTAAGTGAATGAGATATGACATGGAACTAAATCTACTAATAGCTTCACCCATATAGTTGAAATGAAGAAACAAAGTTAGATAACACGTGCACATGAATATATAACCAGAATAGTCTAAGGCACTATATCACATACATTGGCAGCTCATTTGCTCAGGACATGTAATATAAGAAAGAGCAATGAAACTGCAAGAAAACATATATTGCATCAGAATAGTCCATAAACAAACATGCTCTTACACCCCATGTGAACAACAAACATTCTACTTGAAATAGTTCACAGTAAAACTGCCACACATGTGAGTCATTCTCTCTGTCAAAAGTTGGCCCTAAGGGCTTCTTTGTATTGACAGTTTTGGAAATAGTACATGAAAACTCTAAGGAAACCTCTCCAATTTTAGTTGACACTTTATTCCCAGAGTAGTTTAGAAGTGTACAATGTTTGAAGAGCCAAAAACCCTTTCTTTGGGTACAATATTAGTACTTAATGAGGTTCAATATGACCTTTAGCCTTCCACCTTTCCTCGTAACCTTTCACCTTCCCAGTTTTTGTCTTTATTCTCCTTGTAATGATGAGAAGGAGAAGACATTAGTTACATTTTGAATTTGTCCTCTAGCGCCGATGGGCCATCATGGATTTTGGTTATAGTGTGTCTTATCCACCGTAATGACTAATTTGGACGATGGAACATTTTGGTTGTCAACGTTTGGCAGCTGATCATCATGGGGTCTAGACCCCCTCTTCAGCCATTTGATTCAGAGTCCAATTTTTTGTTCCTTGCTGCTACAAATGTAATTATTTCATCTTTGGTTGTAGATTGCATCGAAAAGATGTTGTGGAGGACCTCATCTCATCATTAATACCTATCAGCGTTCCACATGCAACATATGAGTGGCCTTAGAGTAATTTATTGAAAAAAGATAATCAAACTCATTGAATTGAAACAATAAGTAATTGAATTATCATGTGAACTTCCCTGAATTTGATTCGTGGTTCATCTGTTCATGATCTAGGCGTTGCACTCTCTGGGACTACCAACAAGGTGCTAGGTATGAATTCTAAAAAATGCAGAAAATAAATGAATAATTTTTTAGATCGCAGAACTGTAAAGTTTTGGACCTCGGAAGGATATTTCCAATGGTATAAAGAACTCGTGAAGTGGACACCCAAGTCAAAAATTACGGCTGAAATACGACTACTAGTTGGGTAGGGTCCTATTCCCGTTTGGATGACAGTTCTTCTTCAGTTTTCCGAATTGCAGAGGACTGGTCGGTTTCCTGTGTTTTCCCTTTGCTACATGCTTATATCCTAGTGCCAAGTGTAGATTTCAAATCTCTTTCTTTTCTAGAAATTGTATTTAGATTCAACTTGGGTTGCTGCCAAAGCCTTCTTTACTTGAGATACTCACATTGTCAAGCCTCATTGATGATAATCAAGAATCTCTTTCAGATTCATTCTCTTCAGTTTTGACATTATCAACCTCACTTGTTTTCCATTTCATAACATCTTCTGTTTCATCTATCTTGCTTTGCATTATTATCTTGCAGCATCTTCAGTTATTAACAGTTCACTCTGTCCAGCAAGCTGATCTTTCTTCTACAATAGATATAGTTGGATTTGGCAGTCGTCATAATCCTATGCATCAACTGGAAAAAAATTATTTTGATGAAGTGTTTCTATATTCCTAGGTCCATCTCCAAGATTGTTAGTTCTTGACACTTGACATAGGGCATACTTTAACAGGTTAATCAGAGACGATATTCGTTGAATCTACTGTGCCACTGCTAGTGCTTACATTTAACCGAGAACCATTTGCATGGGAGGTATATGGACACTCTTTATCTTTATGCTCACTTACCAGATTAATAATAACCTCCATAGCCTCACCTCCAAGTATACATGGATTTAACGTTTTTCATCTGGACCACCACCCCGAGTGGTATTCATAATATTTTCATTTACTAGTGCATCTAGGGTCTTACCCGCAACTTAAAAACATGCAGTTTGCATTCATTACTGCCAGAACAACCACATACTGTAGCATTCATTCCCTTTACATTCTCTAAAGAATTTAATGCCTCAGAATTCATACGAACTTATTTCTCACACTTCATAACTATCTAACCGTGCTCGTTTAAATGTACCAAAGCATCGACCGTATTGCCATTAATCTTGATGATTTCATTCAGAGAGATTTCAATTAATATTCACCGATCACTTTCGGGGCCATTCCATTCCATTCAACTTCGTCGGTTGAGACTAAGCCACAAATCTTGCCCAATAATATCGCAGCTCATCTTCTTAACTTGCCGATGGGAGTCAAAGCACTTCCGCTCAAGTATGTCGATGGGAGTCAGAGCACTTCCGCTCAAGCCTGCCGATAGGAGTCGGGTTACTTCCGCTCAAGTACATTGATAGGAGTTGGAACACTTCTGCTCAAGTCTGCCGATAGAAGTCGACAGAGTTCCTCTCAAGAGCTCTGATAGCCAAGTTGCTCTCAACAACTCCGATGGAAATCGACAAGGTTTCTTCCAAAAGCACCGATGGCTTCGAAGGATTTTCCTTTAATTTTGTCGATGAACATCGACAGAGTTCGTGCCAATGCCTGTGATGTGATTCGAAGAAGTTCTCTTTAAGATCTCTGATGAGCACTTTAACAATGATTTCATTATTGCGTTTTCTTCCTTTGCTTTGTTTTGTTTGAACATCCTATATATTTTTTTAAAGTGGGCTACGCTGACCTGATCGATGATGGTGAGAGGGAGAATATCATCATCAATGCGCTCGAAGACAACGAGGGGTTTACATCCTTCTACTGACGCATTAGCGACAAGAGATGTAAACTTATCAATGGGTAGTGCATCGGGGATGAAGAGGTGAACCTTTTTCGATAAGCACTGTAGTGAAGCAAAAGGGAAGGAGTGTCATGTGCAAGTGAAAGGGAATTAATCGGTGAAAGTTGAACGTGCAACGATGGTAATTGCGCTGGCATTACTGATGTATCCACATTGATCGCGCACACCTCACCAATGATAAGAACATGTGTAGTGAGGTTTAGCGGAGCACGTATGCACATAAGTAATGTTCGAAGGAGGAGGCCTATGTATAGGCGAGGAAATCAACGACGTGTCAATGCAACGGTGGAATAAAGGATGAGCACATCGATACACTATATGTTAGCACAAGACTAGGGAACTCGTCGACGTAAGGATCGACGGGTAGAGGTGATCTAAGAAGGAACCAAAATTGGTCAAGTGGGGAGAGTGAGAGGAAAACTTAGGTGTAGACATTTGCGCAAGGGAGAGAGTGCGAGAGTTTTGGTTGGAAGAATTAAAGTGGGGCCCACTTTCTTGTCTTGGAGAGAGGATAAGATAATAAAATTGGGAGGCTATTGTGCATGTACAATAGGGGGTTTGTAAAAAACACTAAAAACACTAGGAAAATGCAAGAGGAGCCTAATGTAGGGTGGCTATGCTTAAGGGTAGAATTTAGAGTGCGAGAGTTTTGGTTGGAAGAATTAAAGTGGGGCCCACTTTCTTGTCTTGGAGAGAGGATAAGATAATAAAATTGGGAGGCTATTGTGCATGCACAATAGGGGGTTTGTAAAAAAGACTAAAAACACTAGGAAAATGCAAGAGGAGCCTAATGTAGGGTGGCTATGCTTAAGGGTAGAATTTCTTCAAGTATAACCCATTGACAAGGTCTTTGAGGGTAGCTCCTTCAGAGTGAGCCAAGATGTAGGCGCCCTTAGTGAGACAATGGCGAACGATGAATGGTCCTTGCCAAAAGGATTCACATTTACCATGGCCTAAGGTGTCATGGGCAATGTCATATACCAACACTAAATCGTCTTCCTTGAATGATCGAAGGTTCACTTAGCGGTCAAAGACCGCTTTGGAACATTTTTTAGCTACTTTGTTGTTTTTCAAAGAGGAGCTTCGATCCTCATCTAGAGATTTGAGTTTGAGCAATCGTTGCTCCATCAAAGTTGTGTCGGGCATGAGTTTGATTGTCATGTATAATGTGGGGATTTCACATTCGATGGGTAGGACAACTTTGACTCCGTGAATGAGATGAAATGGTGTGAAGACGGTAGTAGTTTTAACAGTGGTGCGATATGCCCATAATGCTGCAAACAACATATGGTGCCAATTAATTTTGTCTTTATCCACAGTGGACTAAAGCATGGATTTGAGGACTTTGTTGACAAATTCAACTTTTCTGTTCAATTGTGGATAATATGGTGAAGCAAACTCATGAGTAAACCCTAGCTTGGTAGATAAATCAATGAATACTTCGTTTTTGAAATGTTTACCATGGTCAAACACTAGTTGGAGGGGAAATCCAAAACGGGTAATGACATGGTTGAATAAGAAGTGGGCTACAATGTCTGTCATATTATTGAATGTTGGCATGGCTTCTTCCCATTTGGTGAAGTAGACAATAGCAACTACGATATATTTTTTCCCATTGTTGGATGGGGGGTTGCAAGTCATGAAATCAATACCCCATTTGAAAAAGGGGCCTATCATAATGATTCGATGGAAGGGGAGTGGGTGGTGCTCTAGCTTTATGTGCATATAGTTGAAATTTATCACAACGTTTGACAACCTGGATGTAGTCGTAAAACAAAGTGGGACAAAAGTAACCAGCCCAAACCACTTTCTGTTTTGTGGACATACTAGAGAGATGATCCCCGCATGTGCCACTATGGTAGTCGTTTAAGAATTTTTCTTCTTCTTCAATGGTGATGTGACGATGAAGAATGGTGTTTTCCCCTCTGCAGTAGAGGACATCTCCTATGAGGAGATAACATGAGGCTAGATGATGAATGCCGTGATGATCGTCTCATGAGAGACGAGGGCCAATTGTTTTACGTACAAAGATATATGAGGATGTCTCCTTACCATGGGTTGTCAAATGAAATCAAGAATAAATGTTCATCCAAGAAGTTCTCATTCACATGGGTGTCAGTGGAGTTTGATGGGAGGTCTACAATCAACTCAATAGATATAGGATATAATCCTTATCAAAGTTGGGGGGACTAATCAATGGTGTGTTGCTGAGTGCTTCTTTGAGTGAGTCAAAAGAAACTTGTGCATGTTGATCCCAATTGAAAGGGATATCACGTCACAGTAGGTGTAAAAATCCATGGGTGCGGAGAGCATAATCAGGGATGAATCGTCATAGAAAAATTGGCCTTTCCTTGGAGGCTTTGCAATTGACGCGAGTTTTTTAGAGGAGAAATCTCGTGGGTTGTACTTATAGGAGAATGGGGTAGGTTTGATGGGAAATCTTCAGATAGGTGTAGTATTGTTATAGCTAACGAAGCTAGAGGTAGTAATTATGGTCATTCTAGTGTTATGGTTGGGATTTCTTGGGGAGGTCCTCCCAAGACCGGGTCGAGAGGGGTTTGAATGGGATTCTAGTCACGTGGAAGGGAAGCCATGTGTCGAGATCAAGAAGCAATAATTAGAGGGAACATATATGTGAAATGATCTAGCTGATGACATAATGTTTATGGGCATCTCATCCATTCATTTACTGACGTGGAGATATAATGTATGTCAGTAACAATAGCAACGATGGAGGCTACTTGAGAGGGCTCAGGCAATTATTTTTGTTGCATGACTACTAGGGTTTCTCATAACTAAGGGATAGTTAGACAGTGACAAGTATAATGGCCATACTGTGTGCATATGGTGCATGTGAACTTGGTACGAATACCTTTCTACTTAGACAAAGTAGGTTATGTGGTTATGGGTTGGATTTGAGGTGTAGAGGGTAGGCTGGACTCCTTTTTATTCTTGGTGCCCAATATATTAGAAGTGTTTCCCCTTTTGTTAGTATCATTGACTCCAACAGTGTGACTGGTTGGAACAATTGATGTTTGAACCATTGATTGCATGGGCAAGACCTATGGATGAGATGAAATGGATGGGATCAGTACCATAGATGGTGGTTATGGGTTGGATCTAAGGTGTAGAGGGTAGGGTGGACTCCTTTTTATTCTTGGTGCCCAATTTATTAGAATTGTTTCCCCCTTTCTTAGTATCATTGCCTCCAACAGTGTGATTGGTTGGAGCAATCGATGTTTGAACCATTGATTGTGTGGGAAAGACCTATGTATGAGGTGAAATGGATGGGATCAATACCATAGATGGTGGTTCTAGATGCCATACTGGGATGGAAATCACCATGTTGAGTAAGGTGAGAATATCAACGATGTAGTAAGCTGACACGTCCGATGGTGGGTAAAAGAAGGGTATTTGGGTTATTGCCCGGGGGACCGTCTACCAAATAGGTATTTGTTCAGTGATTGCTGGACTTTCTGGAATGGGTGTATGTTCTAGAAGGGACTAAGAAACGATTTCCTCAGGGGTTGTTAGTGATGTAGATACCTCTATGGGGGATGAGGGTAAGGGTTCTTTAAGGGGAAGTTTATTGGGGATCTTTACCCTGCACAAACCTAAGATGTGTTGGTAGATGGGAGAATTAGAGGGGGTGTCCCTTGGTAAGAACCCATAAGTGAGTGACCTTGAAATATTCTTGGTTCGACCTCAATTATAGGTGATGGGTCGATGCTATCTCATATGAGAGGGAGGATATTATCTATCTGAATCGATTGATTGGGTTCATAGTGAGTTAACTAGTCGATTGTTTCTATCTTCCTATTGTGGGGGAAGAGCATGGTGTGAAATACTGAAGAGGCTATTGCTTTCATA
Source organism: Picea sitchensis (assembly GCA_010110895.2). Taxonomy (NCBI): domain Eukaryota; kingdom Viridiplantae; phylum Streptophyta; class Pinopsida; order Pinales; family Pinaceae; genus Picea; species Picea sitchensis. The sequence goes on from SNQJ01S0117997.1 coordinate 54,628, forward strand.
GCATACATGAAGCTACGTCCGAAGAGGATGTTGTAATCCAATTGGGCATCGATGACTTTGATGTCAATGGCAATGTTTTTACCTTCTAGTTCTCTAGGAACATTATGGTAGAGGCCTTCTGGTTGGGATGGGTGGCCATCATATGCTCAAAGAGTAATGGTTGAAGGAATGAGTTCGGGTGACTTGAGTTGTTGTCACACAGTTTTGGACATAGTACATCTAGATTCCCCTTCATCGATGATACACCTATGTACTGCTATTTTCCAGATTTTAACTCAAATTTCGAAAACAACCAAAGAGGGAAGGTGTGGTTTAGCATTGTCCAAATCAAAAGTTATCAGACGAGTATCTGATGGGTCAACTTCCCCAAATTGTGAGAGAAATGTATTTCGTTGTAAAGGGCATGTTTGGAGGAACTATAACATCGACATAGCAGATGGGGATTGATCTAAATCATTAATGAGGCTATAACCCTATGCTTCTCTTTCGTGGGGGTTGTTTATGTTCCTATGCAAAGGTGCATGTGGTACATGAGTGGTTGTTTCAGTGCTAGGACAAGGTATTGTCAAAGGTTGTCCTAGAGGTAATTGGGGCGACAACTACAATTTTGTAGTTGTTACACATTATTTTCGTCACCCTTATGACCGTAAATGTTGTAAACCTATTTGTTTCCTTCAGAGGGGTCAGTAGCCTGAATTCCTGAAGAAAGAAGGGAGAAGAATTTTCCTTGAGAGAAGAAGTTGTATGTTCCTTTGTAAAACCCCTCTTAAGGAGGATTTCCGCGGGTTGCACTATACATAGGGTGCGGAAATGCCTGATTTCCACACCTCGCTCTATAGCTAGGTTGTGGAGTTTCCACAGGTTGCTCTATAGCTAGGGTGCGGAAATTCTTGTATGTGGGAAATATAAGCATTTTCTCGATGCTTCTGGAAGGAGAAGCATCTATCGTGAGGTGGCCTCCGAACGGTTTGGATCTTACTCACTTCCATGATTAAGTGGGATCATCCTAACCTCCTCATCTTATCCTCTTCAACTTATAAAATGAGAGGAGCTCTCATGGAGAAAGTTAGATTGGTTTGTTATTGAGTTTTGTAGCTTGGAATTTTTGGAGCTTGTATGTTTGCTTTGAGCTTTTCTTTGCCAAGATAGATTGTGAGTAGCTATCAGATATACAGTCTCAAAATCCATGGATTAGAAGTATGTGGGAAGAAATGAACTGTTGGAAGGAACCTAAGAATATCAAGGCATTTGGTTGTATCTTTCTTCCACATTCTTTAATACATATATACTTTTCTTTCCTATATGAATGTTATTTGTTCATATTGTATGATTCCTTGATCACGTACATAACTTCATATCAAATAGACTCTGTTGTTCTTGTTTTCGTTGGCTTGTGTTTCTTTGCAGATATTTCTCCATAAGCCTTGCGACGGAGCTTGGATTGCATTAGCGAAGTCAAATCTTCAATATTTAAAAGGTATGTTCTAGATCCATTTCTCTTTTGATAATCGAATATAAGGAAAGAGTAGTGTACTGTCTTGTTTTGTTCTAGATCTAGGTGGATCTAGGGGGATTGATTTGTGTCCGTACTTAACAATTAGCTCGATAACAAAATTGGTGACTCCACTGGGGAACATATTGTTTTCCTAGTTTGTCTTGCTTTATTGCTTTGATTGCATGGGTCCTATTTTCTGAGTCACTATGAGATCTAAATTGACTCTTTGACTGTTTAAGTACACCGGAAAAACTTTCTTACTTTTTATTTTTTCATTTTTACTTTGATTTTCGCACCCTTCTTTGAAGGTCAATGCGACGATATTTGATTTCCGCACCCTACCTTTTTGACCAGTGCAGAATCTACGCATCCTGCCCCATAGCTAGCCTGCGAAAATGCTTGATTTCTGCATTGTATTGGTTCTTTCGCCTGGGGAAATCATGGATTTCTGCACTGTGTTAGTCTGACAGCCTGCGGCGATTGTGAATTTTTGATTTTTGATGGTTTTTCCTTACCCAGATCTTGGATTTGGTTTTGGGGTGAATTGTTAGGTTTTATTATGATATGTTTACAGTCTGCTTGACATTTTTTGAGTTTCTTTTAGCCATCTTTTCATTGTTTGATTTTGAAATATTTGGTCTCTTGCTTTGAGTGTCTTTCAGTTACAAAGCATTTTTTTTTTTAAATTGTTTAGTGAAATAAAATTTTCTTTTATTGAATAATTTGTGTTAAAAGAGGAAATTTGTTTGGGTTGCTTTGTTTTATAGAGATTTTCTATTGCTTTTAGCTATCTTTGAAACAAAAAAAAATTGATTTCTTGCTTTATATTAAATTGGGGGCATTCTTGATTTCTTGTTTGTTTTCCCGAGAGGACTCTAGATTGGATTTTTGTTTTAATGGCATCAGTTCCCAAAATGACCAATGAAGGAATCCCTACTCCAGGGGAATCTTTTGTTTTTCCTTCTTACAAAAACATTGGTCCTCCTCACATTGCTACTTTGAGCCTTCCAGGCCTCACGATTGGATTGTCGGTGTGGCTGTTTTCCACTCAGGTAATCTCGAATGAAACTAGTGCTTCGTTTGTAAGCACTTCCTCCCAAGAACATCAACCTCATGTTGATCCTTTGCCTTCTTCACTAGTAAGGTCTTCTTCACCTTCTTCAATTGCAAGGTCTTTTTCCATTTCATCTTCTTTTTCGAGTGAAATCTCTGAATCTAGTAATCCGGTGGATAAGAAGAAGAAGAAAAGGAAGAATAAGAAGAAGAAAAATAAATAAGGGTCCAAACTTCCAACCACTGCCGGACATGTTGGGAATAAACCAGTTACTGTTAATCGTGCTGGGAGTGTTGATGATGCCAAGATCATCCAAACCACTCGTAAGCCCAAGTACCCTTGCAGGCTTTGTAAGGGTAGTCATCTTCTTAAAGATTTCCTTGGTCTATCCAAGGTTATAGAAGCATGTTATACACAACCTCGCCAACCCATGATGTCAACCTCATAACTACATGTTGATGACCTCCCGTCAACTAGTCAAGATACCATTGGGAAGAAGAAAAGTAGAGTCAAGTTCCCGTGTATGTTATGCAAAGGGA
>SNQJ01S0117998.1:7632-20443 GCA_010110895.2 Picea sitchensis
TGCATTTTTTGTCATTTTCTCGAATTAGCTCAAGAAGCAGATGGGATTGGTCTTCCAAGATATTCACAAGAAGGTTGGCAGCACTGTTAGAGGTCACCAACCTTCCTCAGATTTGTAACTTTCAGATTCTGGCTCGCCAGAATGCCACTTAATGCAACATTAACCGTTCTTGTTTTAAAAAAATAATATAAATCTATTTTAACGTAAAATCTATTAACATTTGTTTGTTTATGAGTGGTGTATTTGGGTAATACATATACACCAAATATAGATATACATAAAATAAGACTTTCGTTAAAGTTTAAGACAATGATTATTATTTTTTATTAGTTAGAATTATTATTTTTTAAATATATTTTTCTGAGGTAAAATTATAACAAAATTACAAAAAAATTTACACAAGGCATGAAAGTGGTCTCAAACCTCGTTAATGGTTTTTATTTGCTTATCATTTTGTCTTCATCCCTACATCTTACATAGAATGTGGAGTCTAGTTTCCAAGTTTTTTCTTTCCTTTTATGCTTTTCCGCATTTTCGCATTTATGCTTTTCCGCATTTAAGCATTTTCGCACTCTACATGTAACATGCAAAGTGCAAAGAGTCATGTTGCATTCCACCATGGCCAAGTCCCGATATTCTCGCATTTCTGCATCCGACGTGGAGTGCAGAGTTTCTTATTCCAATTTATTATATTATAATGCATAAACCTTCTAATTTGACTCCCATGTCTCTTCATGTCATTCTCTCCATGGTTTAAGACATAGGGGTTATTAATATATATTTATTTTAACTTTTAAATTTATTAAACTACCTTCTATCATACTTTAAAATGAAATATTTTGTATTTGGTGTATATACTTGAGACACACAAAATGAAACCTCCATTTAAATTTAAATTTAGACATAGTGATTATTGATATAAATTAATTAAACTAATTTCCGCACATAGTACAAGACACCGGTATGTTTGTTTATTAGCGTTGTATTTGGTGTATACATATACTATATATATATGAACAAAATAAGATATTCTTAGAGGGTTAAGAAGATAATGATTATTAGTATAAATTTATTTTAAATTTAAATTTATTTAATTTAATGTTAATAGAAATAAAGTTTACATTTTTTTAGTGTTAAAACCATTAAGAATATTTCAGTGGTTTATTGTATTATGGTGGTGGTTGGACATTTTTATATTCTTTTTAGTTATTATGGATTTTTTTCTACATTATAGATCTCAAATTTTTTCTATTTTAATTTAATAACATTGCATGAAATATACATCATTCATATTGATCTATAAAATACACTTGTTTAATTATAAATATAAGTATTGATGTGTCATGTCTTTTGCTAGTATGTCAATTGGGTGTAGTTCGAATGGTTGTGAGAAAAGTTGTTATTCTCCTCACTCGAGTTCAAATCCCACTTTGTGACATGTTTTATCTTCATGAACTTATTGTTGATGAACTATATATGATCTATTTGTGAGTTGTTGACCTGACCTTGTGCCCTGAAGAATCTAAAGTTTACCTTATACACCATCCTCAATGTGAGGGGCAAAATGTTCTTAAAATAAACAAATAGATGAATAAAAGATGTGGCATATTAGTCATATCCATAACACTCCAAAGTATAACTGAACTACAATACATGAAGTGCTTGTTTGGCTTGTAAGGAGATTAGGGGTCAAGGGTTATATCCCACCCAAGAGTATAAGGAGGTAAGAGGTAAAGAAAACTCCCTTTAGTGGGATAAGCTTCCTTTGTCTATTTAATGCCAGCCTTGGGCAAGGTGAGAAGGGGTAATGTGACAGGTAAATCCACTTGATTACTACTTGCTTGAGGTGAGAGTAAAACTATTAAGTAGTGCATGATACTAGCGTGGAGGTTTACAAGCTCGGGTACTAACTTTGGAGGGATGACTTACAGGACTTACCGGAACAAAGAACCATTGCTTTCTTCTTGGAATAGGATTATCCATTTTGATTGGCTAGATTATTTTAAGGAGATATTTCCATAGAAAGATAGAGTATTCCAAGGGGATATTTCCTCCATAGAAGGAAGTCGATTATCTAAGAGAAGAAAGAAGTTTCTTCTGCGAAGCCAATTCATTACACCTGATTCTTAAGACCCGAAGCAGCTAGGGTCAGGACCAAACTATCTAAAGGGAAAGAAGGTTTGAGTTAGTGGATTAGTGGTTAGAGGGTGTGTTGGTTAGTGGGTAAATGGTGAGGGGGTTAGTAGATTAGTGGTTGGGGTTATTTTGGGTTATATGGTTTACGTATTAATGGGTTTATGGTAGTGGGTTGGAGTTAGTGGATTAGTGGATCATGTTTAACTTAAATTTATGAGGTTAGTATGTTAGAAGCTAAGAGTTTAATGACTTGTTAATTAAATATAGCGAATAAATTAAGGAGATGGTGAGTTATTTCTACTCTTAACCATGAAACTTTATACCAACCATACAATTTTTCACTATCCGACTATGCATATTTTTCACTACTTCCTCTACAATTATGAGGTTATATAAGTGATTCAAATTTGTATAGTATGGTTAAATGTTTTTGGTTTTCACATCTAATTATATTATAAACCTAAATTCTCGAGGAAATTTAGATATATTAATTAACATTTATTGAGAGGAATTTATTATTCATAATCAACATTAATTTTGCATTATAAAAAACAATTTGAAAAGCGGATTAATTTGTAGTCAATGTGCTTTGACTTTTAAATAATTTGCAATTTTTTCACTTTATGCTATAAAGTTTTCCAAAGTCTCCAAAAATTTATTTATTAAATTGATTATTATTTAAATTGAAAAATAAATTTTAAATTTTCTAAATATAAATTTCTATTTTGTGATTGGTTGTTAACTATGATTAAACAATTTTTATGTGGTTTTACACTTAATTGTTAGATTTTAAAAAATCAAAATTAAAAAATCAAAGAGTTTGTCATGTGTCTTTATAAATTATGATCATCAATACTTATTTGTACACATGTCACATCTAATATATTAAATAAATATAGTAACAAGTGTTGCATGGCAGCATAGTCTCTGCCAGGTTGGGATGGAAGTAAATGCGACCGAGTACGGACATGTGGCTAGCAAGTTGAAATACATGTGGTTTGCATGCATAACATAGTATTCCCGAATTAGTTCTTCCTGAAAAATATAAAAAATTATCAACATTTAAAAGGTTCTTGGACACAAAAAATTTAGTATTCCCGAATTAGTTATCTTTAAAACAAGGGCTCGTGGACACAAAAGAAATTGAAATTTATCAAATTATAGGTTTCTGGACAGCATAAATTATACATACCAAAAATGTAATTTTAAAAAGTAGATATTTAGTTTTATACATATGAAATATGTACTTTTATAAAGTATGGGGATGAGATTTTATAGAGCATGCACGGAGCCATCATTCCATACTTAGTCAGTTTTTGGATTGTGGGTTCTCGTGTTGGCGGGCTCAAAATTGGGCCTCTGATGTTTCGTGCCCTACAAATAGCACAGACAGTTTCGCGATATACAAATTGACAAGCGGAGTTGCGGACTATAGAAATTTATCATAAATTAATAATGTCTATTACATATCTCTGGAAATTACATGAACATTTAAAAGCATACAATAGAATAGTAATAACGTCTGTTACATAGGTTCGTGGAGAAAAACACAAAAAAATAGCATTCTCGAATCAGTTTGCTTTAAAAGAAAGGCTTTTCTTTCCATACGTTTTACATACGTTCGTGGAGAAAAATACAACAAAAGAGTAGTAACATTTGTTACATAGGTTCGTGGAAAAAAACACAAAGAAATATGCATCCACGAATTAGTTATCTTTAAAACAAGGGCTCCTTGAAACAAAAGAAATTGAAATTTATCAAATTATAGGTTCCTCGACAACAAAAATTATACATACCAAATATGTACTTTTATAAAGTAGATATTTAGTTTTATAGATACGAAATATATACTTTTATAAAGTATGGGGATGAGATTTTATAGAGCATGCACAGAGCCCTCATTCCATACTTAGACTTTTTTTGGATCGCGGGTTCTCGAGCTAGCCGGCTCAAAATTTGGCCTCTAATGTTCCGTGCCCTGCAAATAGCATCGACAGTTCCGCGATGTACAAACTGACACGCGGAGTTGCGGACTATAGAAATTTACCAAAAATTAATAATGTTTGTTACATATCTCTGGAAATTATATGAACATTTAAAAGCATACAATAACGTTTTACATACGCTCATGGAGAGAAACACAAAAATAATAGTAATGTCTGTTACATAGGTTCGTAAAAAAAAACACAAAGAAATTAGCATTCCCGAATTAGCTATCTTTAAGACAAGGGATCATGGACACAAAAGAAATTGAAATTTATCAAATTTTAGAAAGTAGATATTTAGTTTTATACATACGAAATATGCACTTTTATAAAGTATGGGGATGAGATTTTATAGAGCATGCACGAAGCCCTCATTCCATACTTAGCCAGTTTTTGGATCGCAGGTTCTCGGGCTGGCGGGCTCAAAATTGGGCCTCTGTTGTTATGTGCCCTACAGATAGCACTGAGATTTTTGTGATATACAAATTGACAAGCAGACTTGCAGACTATAGAAACTTATCATAAAATAAATAATGTTTGTTACATATCTCTGGAAATTACATCAACATTTAAAAGCATACAATAGAATAGTAATAACGTCTGTTACATAGGTTCGTGGAGGAAAACACAAAAAAATTATCATTCCCGAACTAGTTTTCTTTAAAACAAAGGGTTCTGGACAGAATAAAAATCGAAATTTATCGAAGTATAGGATCCTGGACACCCAAAAAGTTAGCATACAATAGAATAGTAACAACGTCATGCAACACAAAAAATTTAACATACAATAGGACACAAAAATTATAGCAGGCCTCCATACTTAGCCAGTTTTTGGATCGCGGGTTCTCGGGCTTGCGGGCTCAAAATTGGGCCTTTGTTGTTCCGTACCCTACAAATAGCACCAACAGTTCCCCGATATACAAATTGATAAGCAGACTTGCGGACTATAGAAATTTATCAAAAATAAATAATGTCTGTTACATATCTCTGGAAATTACATCAACATTTAAAAGCATACAATAGAATAGTAATAACGTCTGTTACATAGGTTCGTGGAGAAAAACACAAAAAAAAATAGCATTTCCGAATTAGTTTGCTTGAAAGAAAAGGCTTCTGGACACAAGAAAAATTGAAATTTATCAAAGTATAGGTTCCTGGACACCCAAAAAGTTAGCATACAATAGAATAGTAACAATGTCCAGCAAGACAAAAAAATTAGCATACAATAGGACACAAGAAATGTAGCAGATCTGAATTAGTTTTCTTTGGAACAAACAAGAAAGGTTCCTGGACACCCAAAATTTAGTATACAATAAAGGCATTCCCGAATCAATTTTCTTTGGAATTTATCAAAAATTAATAATGTATGTTACATCTTTCTGGAAATTTAAATGCGTTTTTCATATAGACTGGGATTGGGGCTCCCGCAGACCATAAAAAGAAATAAGTACAAGAATTAGGAATGTCGAAAGAAGAAGTACACGACAGTAGAGAGGAAGACCTGAAAAGAAGAAATTGGAAGTTATGAGTCTTTGGTTACAGTTTTCTATTTAAAGAGGTCATAAGTGGATTGATAAAGAAAACAAGATGACAGTATAGACTTAAACTGGATTGATAAAGAAAACAAGATGCCAATATAGAATTACTATGAAGCCGATGTGTTTTTGTTGTTGTTGTCGATGGTCAGTGGAGTCCTGTCGACTGGTTGTTTCCCTTCCTGGATGAAGCTATCCATTCTCTATTGGAACCATTCTTCGATGTAGTTTTTCATGGGGGTCGTGTTGATTTCATCCTGAATTTATGTGTCATAAAGGTTGTTTTCTAATTTTTTTAGATCCATTGAAATACTATGCAGATTTGGAAAATTTAATAAAGAAGCATAGGACAACAATCACCTAGGGTTTGGAAAATTTTGCATGGTATCAGAGCTACTCTGGTTATAAGATCAAACAGTAGCAGTTTGTGTGTGGATCAGAGATGACATAAGCTAGCTTTAGGTTTGAGGAAAAATTGGATGGTGCATCTAATTTTCTATCTTTGAGGATCAAGGTTACTCTCTTGTTGGCAGAGAATTATCTCTGGGATATCATGAAAGATGTGGCGACGCCACTGACAAATCTGCATCAGTTGGCAACCCGTAATGAGGTAGAATCCAAAAAGATGATCATGGATGCTATTTTAATACTTGATCCCTCGAATATCCGAGAAGAAGACTGCTAAGGAGATGCTCGATGCACTGGTAATCCTCTACTAAAGTGAGAACATTAACAAGAAGATGATCTTGCGAAACAAACTCAGATCCATGGAGATGTCTAGATCATATATCGTTACTAGTTACCTGATGAAGGTCATGTAGATTCATTATCAACTTGCAGCAGCTGGGGAGAAGGTGTTCAATGTTGAGTTGGTGAACATGGCACTGAATGGATTCCCAGCGTCATGGGAACCACTTTTCAAAGGCATATGTGCTCATGAAAACCCTCTCAACTTTCAAAGGATTTGGGATGACTGCATCCAGGAGGAGACTCGGATGGAGTTAAAGGCCAACAATAAGGGTAGTGATGAGAACCTGGCCTTAATTGGTTAGTTAAAGAAGGGAAAAGGTAAAGGATCCAAGAAGAGTAAGGGAAAGAGTGATGACTCAACCTTACAAAGAGAAAAGAAGAACTTGAGTAAAATCAAGTGCTTCATATGTCATAAGCAAGGACATTATGCATCACAGGGAAGAAACAACAACAAAATCAGGTAGCATCCTTAGCTAAAACTCAAATGAGTGAGTTTTCCTCCAAGTTCGAGAAGGATTTTTCGATGGTATCCTGCCTTTCTACTAGTACGGTTTCTAGGAACGCTTGGTATGTGGAAAATGGAGGATCTAGGCATATGACATCATCCCGAGATTTATTTTTAAGTCTAACAGAGCAGGACTCAAGAGTTTGAGTTGAACTTGGTGATGATACCAAGTACCCAGTAGCAGGAGTTGGTATCATTCCCTTCCGACTCCAGTCAGGTAACTCTTTAGACTTTGACAACATTTTGTTTGTTCCGGGTCTTAGGAGAAACTTATTTTCAGTTTTGGTCATGGAGGATAAGGTTTATGCAGTAGAGTTTAAGAACTACTAGGTTCTTATTAGGCTAAACGAATATAGCCCATAAGTAGCACATGTGATCAGGGTTAGGGACGACAATTTATATAGGTTGCAGGGTGAACCTGTTCAAGCCCTAGTTCACAACATAGATAACTTGTGCGATTTGTGGCACCTGCATGACAAGGAATTGCCTATTCTGAGGGAGATAGTCAGAGGTCTTCAAGATTTTAGTAAATAACAGTAGGGTGTATGTAGAGGGTGCATACTTGACAAGCATGCCAAGACTATTTTCCCATGAAATGAGCATAGATATAAGGAGATTCTAGACATAGTGCATTCAAATGTTTGTGGGCCGATGTTAGGGTATTCATTCATATGAAGCATGTATTTTGTTTCCTTCATCGTTGATTTCTCTTGCAAAACATAAGGATCTATTTCTTAAAGACCACAGATGAGGTATTTAGCAAGTTCAAGGAGTTCAAAGCCCTAGTTCAGAACCTGAATGGGAAGAATATCCAAGTCTTGAGATCAGATAATGGGAGTGAGTATACCTCCAAGGAGTTTGTGGGTTTCTGCAAGGAGGCAGGGATCAAGAGGGAGTTGATTGTTCTGTACAACCCACGACGGTATGGGGTTGCAGAGTGGAAAAATCGATCCATCACAACGGCTACTAAGGCCATGATTCATGACCAAGACTTTCCCGTGTTTCTTTGGGAAGAGACATGTAACACATCATTCTACATCCATAATAGGGGTCCGCACAGGATCTTGGAGGACAAGACACCAGAGGAGGCATTCACTAGTGTGAAATCGAAGGTGAGTCATTCACATTTTTGGTTGTCCAGTTTATATCCATGTACTTGTATAGAAGACGACCAAGTTGGAGCTTTTCAGTAGGAAGGGTTTGTTTATGGGTTATAGTGAGACTTCAAAGGCCTAAAGGGTCTTCATTCTAGATCAGAGGAAGACATTCCTAAGGAGGGATGTAAATTTTGAGACAACTTTGCTTCCAGGAAGTCTCATGAGCCTATTCCAATGATAAAGAACGAGGACTGGGAAGCTCTTAAGGTTGAGCATGGGTCACCAATGAATTCTAGTTCAGGGCAATAGCCTTCAGGTGAGGAGGAGAAGCCATTGGATCCTTCTAGTTCTGTTAGGAGACCTAAATGATTCACTCAGACATTGAGGTCAGATGCTCAAGAGTACGCTAAGATTCCTGGGATCATATCAAGGAGAGCATATCTTTGAAGAAGTTTCCAAACTACATGGCATTGATGAGAAAAATCATAGATTTTGAGCCTTTCAGTTATCAAGAGGCAAAAAACTAGCAGGTATGGAGGGATGCCATGATGGAGGAGTACACTTCCATCATGAAGAACGATGTATGGGACATTGTGCCAAGACTGGAGGGGAATTCAATGGTAAGTTCCAATTGGCTCTACAATATCAAGCATGTTGTAGATGGAAACGTTAAGAAGTTCAAGGCGAGGTATGTGGCAAGAGGGTTCTCCTAGAAAGAGGGAGTGGACTACGAGGAGTCTTTCGCTCTAGTCGCCACATACACTTCCATTAGAGCACTGATGTCCTTAGTCTCCATTATGGGTTAGAGGATACATCAAATGGATGTAAAGAAAATTTTCCTCAATGGGATCATTAAGGAAGAAGTGTACATAGAGTAGCCTTCTGGCTTTGAGATCAGTAAGAAGGAGTCCCATGTTTGTACGTTGAAAAATGCCTTGTATGGACTCAAGTAGGCACCAAGAGCATGGTATTCCAGAATCGATGGATACCTGCAGAGTATGGGATTCATCAAAAGCAAAGTAGATCCTGACTTATATTTCATATTTGTTGAGGCTAATATGCTCATTTTGGTGTTGTATGTAGATGATTTGTTCCTTACAACATCAGAGAAGCTCATAGAAGGGTGCAAGGCAGATATGGAAGTTGAGTTCGAGATGAAGGACATTGGATTGATGCATTAATTTTTGGGGTTGGAGGTTTGGTAGAGACCAAGGGATATTTTCCTTAGATAGGGTAAGTATGCAGTAGAGATCCTAAAGAGATTTTTAATGGAGGATTGCAGACCCATGGCCATGCCTATGCTCACTAACTTGAAGAAGGTCACTTCTTCAGATTCAGATATGGTGGATCCCATGTTGTACATGCAACTGATAGGTTCATTGATGTATCTGGTCAACACTAGGTCATATATATCTTTTGCATTGAACACCTTGATCCAGTTCAAGGTGGAGCCGAGGTAGGAGAATTGGGTAGCAACAAAACATGTGCTCAGATACTTGAAACGGACAATGGAATATGGACTAAGATATCTTGGAGATGGTGAGGTGAAAATGTGGGTATATATAGACTTAGATTGGGCAGGCGGTGCACTAGATAAGAAGAGCAACTCAGGGTGTTGTTTTAGTTTGGGATCAACGATGATATCCTAGTTCAATAGGAAGCAGACTTTCATGGCACTTAGCTCAACATAGGAAAAGTATATGGAAACTAGTACAACAAGTTGTGAGGCATTTGTCTTTGCAAGCTACTAGCAGGTTTATTTGATCAGGAGTTGGATCCCACAATAATCTATTTTGATAATCATAGTTGTATCAAACTCTTCTAGAATTCAATATTTTATGACAGGTCCAAGCACATAGAGATCGTGTATCACTTAATTCAAGACATGATTCAAAAAGGAGCAATGAAGCTCTAGTATACCCATAGATCAACAAGTTGCATATATTCTAACCAAGCCCTTAGAAAAAGGGAAGTTTGAAGCATTTATGGACAAAATTGGATTGTAGCTCGTGCATGAACTTCCGCACAAGTTTTGTGTCAAACGTGCATGAAGTCGTCCAAGTCAAATTTATTTTGTAATTCACTTTATTTATAAAGTGAAATTCTTTTAGTTAGTTGTTGATTTTAATAAAGTGGATTTTTAAGCATTAGTAATTTAGACCAATCTCAATCACAAATTTGAAAGTGAGATTAGATTTTTGGTAGATTAGGGTTCAACTAAAGTATAAAGCCAAGTCAAGGTAGAGGGTAAAGACACACTTTGTACGCCAAGAAGACTCAAGATATCAAAGAGAGATCATTTGAGCAGATTTAGAGCACATGAGAGGAGCCAAGGTCAAATCAGATCGAACAATGTTGTACAATTGTTCAGTCTAGTGAAAATATGAGGTCCACCGGAAAGATCTAGTGTATATATGAGGTCCAACAGGAAGATCTAGTGCATATACGAGTGACCAACATACAAATGTAGCATATTTGAGGACCAACAGATGGATCTAGTGTAGATCTGAGTGATTAGCATACATATCTAGTAGATCTGAGTGTCCAACAGGTAGATCGAGTGCAGATCTGAGTGACCAATAAACAGATCTAATAGATATGAGTGTCCAATAGAAAGATCTAGTGCATATCTGAGTGACCACCAAACAGTTCTAGTAGATATGAGTGACTAGGAGATAGATCTAGTGCATATATTAGTGTTTAGTAGACAGATCTAGTGGAGATCTGAGTGTCCAACAGGCTGAAAACTTTAGTTTTGAAGTGTCCTTGTAAGTTTTGATCATTAATGATAAATTGATTTAAAAGACAAATTCTTGTGTACTTGAAAATTTATTTTTCTTCCGATGTTTATATTTTCCAGCCATCTGTGTGATTGATGCATGCTAATATTTTTATTTATGTTTTTGAGTAAATTTGAGCTCTAATTTATTTAATAAAGAAGCATAGGACAACAATCATCTAGGGTTCGGAAAATTTTACATTATGTTGAATGGTCACAAGACTACTGTCAATATTTATTGCTTTGATACATGATCATATATCCTTTTAGGACACGCTTTGTTAACAAACATTTTTCAATGAATGTTGATCAATAAATTTTTAGTTTTCATATACAAGGATTAATGGTCACACTTCCAGTAACAATACCTATGTCAGAAAAGTCTAAGGAAATCCACATGATGAGGTAGACATGTTGGTTGAAACGATGACTAAGCTCAATAAAATCATCAGACATGTAGAAATGTATGGTCTTGAGATAATAAAGAATATCAAATAAAAATTAGAAAAAGGTTGTACCTTAGATTATCCAGACGCATTTTCGACGAGAGAACACTACTTTTTGTATTTGCCATACAAAGAGAATTATCATGGAACTCCACTGAAAGCATCCTCTAATCAGATGTCCCCCTTAAAGCTAGAATATTGCAAACAAGAAATGACAAAGGTCCTAGAAATAAAATTGATTGAAATTTGTAGGAGCCCATGGGCTTGCCCTGCATTCTATGTAAATAAACATTTCAAACATAAGAGAGGCAAACCTAGAATGGTATTTAACTGCAGAGCATTGAACCAAGCTCTATTTCCTATCAGATACCCCTTTCCATCTAAGGATGCTCTATTTTCCAAGATTGGTGCTAATAACAGTTTCAACAAGTTTGATTTGAAGAGTGGATTTTGATAAATCAACATTACACCTATAGATAGAAAAAAAATTGTGTTTTTAGTACCTCATGGTCAATACCAATGGAGAGTCATGCCTTTTGGGTTGAAGAGTGCTCCATTTGAATTCTAGAAGCGCATGGAACACATATTTAGGGATCTTGATTTTGTAATTATATATATTGATGATTTATTTGTATTTTGTGTAGATATGAACCATCATAAACAAGATTTGGAAAAATTGTATGAAAAGGTGTACAAGCATGGAATTCCACTAAGCAAAAAGAAGTTGGAATTTGCTCAGACAAAGATTCGATCTTTGGGGTTAATCCTAGCAAAAGGAAAGGTAGAAATTCAAAAGCATGTCTTAAAAACTCTGAGTGAATTTCTTGATTCGATTCTAGATAAGAAGCAACTCCAAAGATTTCTTGGGAATTTGAATTACATCAGAAATTTCTCTGAAAATCAAGCCAAAGATATAAAATGTTTACAGAATAGACTCGGAGTCAATGTTCCTTGGAATGATAATATGACAAAAGTTGTTTAGATAATCAAGCAGAAGATACAAAATCTACCTAGACTACATTTGCCTAATCTAGATCTACCTTTCATTCTTGAAACCGATGCATCAGATGAAGTATGGGCAGGTGTGTTGTTGTAGAAGCATACTAATAGAGAACATGTATGTATGTATGCCTTTGGTTGCTTCAAAGGACCTAAAGAAAATTATCCTTCATCTCATAAAGAAATTATTTATGTTAAAAATGGCATTAAAAGATTCAGATTGTTTATGAAACCAGTTCATATGAAAGGAATGCTAGCGAATCATAGATTGCTTGAGCATGGTGTTAGCACACAAACCAACACCTTTGCTCAAAGTCCCAAAGATGGGTGTTATCCTTCTAGAATTAGGAGGTTGGCTATCGTCACCTCACCAACTCTCCTCTGCACTTCAAGCTAGGGTAAATGGAATCCTAACGAAGGGGGGCTTCCCTATGGGTTACTAAGCTTAATGTGTGTAGTGAACACTGGGAGTATGAGGAAGCTTAACAAAATAAATATAAATGTAGAAATTAAGATAGAATTTAAATGGTTGGGTGTGGTGGATAAAAGGGAGATCAGTGCCTTATATTGCTTGGGCAA
>SNQJ01S0118000.1:0-25986 GCA_010110895.2 Picea sitchensis
CACAGATTACCGCCCAGAAGATAGTCAAGTAAAGAATAACCACAAAAAAGGCACCTGCTTGCGAGACAAGACAACAATGAAACTAGTACATGCAATAGTAGTTAATACTTCATAAATCAATGACCATCAAAGTTTAATGTATATGAGCTTATACAGCAGTAATTATTGACGAAGTCAATGATTGCAATAATGACAATAGCTATATAATGTTACTTGTCAATAAACACCAGAATAATATGGCATCAAATGAAAATGATCAATCCTTGAATTAAATTAATGCATTAAAAGTCATTACTTGCTCATATACAAGAGGTTGCTGCGTCAATATCCTAGAGATGACATCAGCTTCTTTTAGGGTTAGTATAATAGACAAAGAAGGTCAACGTTTTGCTAATTAGTCAATGAATATCATCAATTTATCAATGTCTATCAAAAGATGACCAAGCCAACAGTGTTTTCTATCAACAAAAGCTCAAATAAGGCATGACGTCATCATTTATTGCTAGGTTAGAAGGGTTGCTGCGTCAGGTATGACGTCAGCCCTAGTTATTGTGTTAGGGTTAGTTAGGGTTTCAAATTTGAGAGTGAATTTGCACAACAAGATCAATGTTGAAGAGAAAACCAGTGCTTTAGGGTAATATGGAGTCAAAAGTAAGGGCAAGATCTCAGGAGAGTCAAAATTTAAAGACTAGAAAGTTAGGTTCTATGGTGCTGCAATGGCAAGGCCCTAGAATCAAAACCCTGAGGGAAGGAGGCTCATTCCGGTGTTGCTTAAGCAAGGCCTCATGCTCCTTCCTCTTTCTTTAAATACTCTTGGAAAAACGGCTAGCTTTTGTTGACCGCCTATTCAGCTAGGGGGTCAACTCATGTGCCATGAATTCGCCTAGGGGTCAACTCATGTGCCATGAAGTATGCATCATCACATGCAAGTATGTTGAAGACAAAGTATTGGTTCTACTTGGGCATTTGATGCCCAAACACAAATTTTGTAAACAAAAATTATATGCACCCCTGCGGTGGGTTAATAATATAATAAGTCTGCGTGAGTCATGTCTAGGCCAGTTACCTTAGGATGTTTTCATATCGGGAGAGTTCTTTTCAATCGAGGGTTTTTTATCCTCAAGTTGTCAACCGGGCTTTTCACCTGGCTGATTTCCCATGAGTTTTTCCCCTCACACATGCAATAATTCCACCAAAGTGGAATCCATGCTCTAATGGTCCTTTGGTAGTTATTGTTTAGAAACGATGTAAATGACCACGCCGCATCTTAAAAAGTTTCATGGAATTTCGTCGAAGTCTAGATAGGTTTTTTAATTAATTAAATTTTAACTCACTCTTTCCTAAGGTTGGGATTTTAATTATTTAATTAATTAAATGTTTTTGAGCAAATATTGTAAAACTGGTTCTTTTAGGTTTTTGATAGGGTATTTGTGCTCAAAAGAAAAGGAATAGCACCCCTTACACCCACAGACCAAGTTTCAACTCAGTTGGACAAAGTTTGCTATGCATTTGTCCACCCTCGAGTCAAAGTCAAATAAACAACAATTTTAATTGTTAAGTCATTTTTGTAATTTTCTTGTAAAAGAGTTAATGGTTAGTTTGAAGGTGGAAAAGAGCAAGACTAAGCATAACCTAACCCTCCAACCTTTTCCAACCTATTCTAACCTTACCCAATCTTCTACACTCAAAAATTATGGCCCCTAGGGATTGACGTTTTTCCTTTGGTGGAGCTATTGTTGTGATCTATTTGGGGCCCCTCTCATAAGTTATGAATCCCTTTGACCCCACATCACCTCTCTCCTAGGATGATCCCACTCCTTTTCTCTCATTAATCCCTCCATCTCTTCATTTTCACCATTTTTGCCCCCTCCAGCAACGCTTCCCTCTTCTAGAAACCCACAAATGATTTTTTAAATTATTTGAGACCTCTCACTTCCTTAGTATCATCCCAAGGCCTCCCACACCTCTTGCTTGATCCCAAATACCCTCCTACATTTTTCTACACCCTAGATCTAGCTTTCAAACCCTAGATGGTGTGTGCCCTCCTACCTTGAGATCTACTCTTATGCTATGGTGGACACTTGGCATTGATCCTAAGAGAGGTAGGTTTGTCTCTTCAAGTATAGATCCTCTCCCCTCACCTCCCAACTCACCATTCTTTGAGCCAAAGTTATGCTATCAATTCTGCCCTCACCCATCTTGCTTTTGCCATCTCATTTTCACTCATCACTTTTGAGAGCATTGAGCAATTAGTTGTCAAAGTATAGTTCTCATACTTTGGATTCAATAAAACCTGAGGATTTGGATCAATCTAGAGTAATCAAATTTGTCTATTGCACATGAGGTGATCTTTTTCCTTGCTCATTTTGTGATTTTCTTAAACTAGCTCTTGAGCAAATTAGTTTGTTTGGGTAGATCATTTGACATTAGTGTTGTCGATCTATATATGTTGGTTGTCAAGCATTGGGAATTAGTTCATTTTACTAATCTATCTTATCATATTATGCTATTTTGACTCACATCTTGTTTTAGTGTACAGATTTTTCTCACAAGAGTTGGTTTGAAGAGACTTTAGAGGGGTTTCTAACCAAAGCTTTCATAAACTCCTGTTTTGATTTGGATCCTGATATATTGTTGTTCATTCATATCATATTTCAGAAGTTAACTGTCTTTTAGATAGGTCAAAAATATTTATTTTCAATTGGAGATTTCATATAGAAATTTTCTGTGTAAAAACAAAAATCTTACCATTTTGAGCTTGTATTTCAAAATAGCTTGCTTGCTGGTTTGCATCTATTTGAACAAGGGAAAATGTTGCCAAAATTCACTCATACAACATCCCCAAGAGTTTCCACAAGTTGGGTAACAAATCCCTTACCTTTTCTCCTTGTATATTGCATTTATTTGCTACTTTTTCAGCTTATTTGTTTCATTCTTTATAAGCACTCTTTATTTCTTGTGTGAGCACATAATAAGCAACTCAAGTGTTTCTTGTTTTGTCCCTCCTTGGCTAAAAATGTAGGCTTGCTCACCTTGGCCATTGTGAGTGGTTTGCATTTTGTTAAGTTTACTTCACTTCATTTGATTAAGTGTTTTAAACTCCCTTGGCCAACAATGGTGGCTTGCCTCCACCTTGGCCATTGTGAGTGGTTACTCTAATTTTTTAAGTTTGGATAAGTGTTGTCTGCCGGCACCTTGGGAGAGAATCCCCAAAATCAAGCATGGTAAAGGGAAATTTATTTGTTTTGATGATCTATATGCTCTAATGGTCTAATATATTCTAGAATAGTCATCATAACAATCTTGCCTTTCTTTCAAGTTATTTCCCTTTACATGCTTCTAAATATCTCATGGGTTAATGATTTAAGTTTTGCTTAAGTGATATAACTAATATTTTCCTCAAGTCATTTATCTCATTTATCTTCTAAACATATGTGATATTTTCATGGTTTAGGATATAGATCTTCACATTGCTAAGTTTCCATTTCAAGCACATCTATCTTTACATTGGTTTAACATACATATGTGTTGATGAATGGGTAATCTCTAAATCTTATTCTTGTTATCATTTCAGCAAATTGTTCTTGCCTTTTCCTTTCTACAAAGTTACATGCTATTGATGGTGACTTGAATACAAGTCAATGATGGTTATCTTCCACAAATTTTTTCATTCATGTTATTTTGTGATATGGTCTAAAATCATTACATTTTCAGCATTACATTTCAAGCAAGCTTTTACATTCATGTTATTTCATGTTTATGGGTTGAAATATTTACATCACTAGTACTTCATTTTGAGCACCTAATTAACACACCTAAAGACTCACCTCATTCATCATAACAACATTATTTTAGACAACTTTGTGCTTAATCAACCATCTTCGCCATCTAAAACTGGGTTTGAGGAAAACAACGGAAAGCATAAGGGGACCGCCCCGCGGATCTTCCGTGAGGGATCCGAAGTACTCTATTGTCGTGGCTGACTCGGGAAGCTAGGGTGGGCCTCGCTACCTTACTATCTATTGTCGCCCTATCACACACTTGTGCTAGCGCGGAGCTAAGTCCATCTCACTTATTGTGTCTTTGGAGACACAATGCCTAGGTTCCAAGCCCACACTGCCACCTTGACTGAACCTCTTCCTTCTAGGCTCAATCCTAGGGAAGCCAAAGTTGTCCCTAGTTACTGCTAATTTTAATGTTAAAGTTCTAGAGTTAGTTTTAATTTTGTTATAGGCCAAAAGGGAAAATCTGGGGCCTAAGATGCTAAGGCAGCAATGCAGTGCAAGTCTAATCTATATGTGAAGTACTCTTCCCCTAAGTCAACTAAGACTAGTGCCTAATAAGTAATGGGGTCAACTATGTTTGAGGGTGGTTCAATTTCAAAAGTTTTGCCAAGTGATACAAGTTAAACTACCCCAAACCACAAATTACAATTATACAAAAGAATTTAAGTGTTACAAATAATTACACCATTTACAAACTAGATACAAAGATACACAAGTTAGATACAAAGATACACCAATGTAAGTGAACAAACAAGAGCCAGCATGCCCCAATGGCACTTACACTATTGGACCACCACTGCAACAATCACAAAAGCACTCAGGGATCAAAGAAAGTAATGTCTCCCCAAGTGGGATACTAAAACTTTCTTGATCCACAACACAAAGATAATTGATCCACAAGATATTCAATATTATATCCCAATGTTCACATAAGATGAAAGACATAAGCATGTAGTTTTTTTTCCACTAGTTATTTTCTCGATTATATACAACAGTACATAATATTTTTACAGAGCATCAATACATCCCATCCCGGAGACTCAAGAAGTCTGATCACAAGACCTCCTCCCATCCTTGGAGAAAGGTACACTTGTCTTACCGTCTCGAGTCAGTTCTAGAAAGGTATCCCAAATGTTCACATAAGCATGAAAGACATAAGCATGTAGTTGCAATAGATAGATAAAACAATGAAATAATCACCATGTTTTGCCTATGCATACATCTTAATACCCCCCAAACATACACAATAAGTGACTATGCAACTAAGTGTGTTTAGGAGGTTTTTAAAGATTGATTAATTTTAATTCCCTTCCCTCTAAACTAGGTGTGTGCTTCAAACCTCCCCCTCCCTTGGCCAAACGACTGCCCAGTGCTCAAGATAGCAAGGCTAACGAGATTCATCTTTAGTTTCCATGGTCAGCCCTGACAGTGAGAGTTCTCCCAGGAAGGATCCCCCCAACGAAACCACTGGACGGTCCCCCACTACCCTCGCTGTTTTCCCCTGGGCCCGCTTTTAGATGGTGGATGGTCAATGAAGTTCCCAAAAATGCTTTTCAAATGTTATTATGACTCGCTGGGTGGGGTCTTTAGGTGTTTGGTTGTTTAGGAGTGTTTTAAGCCTTAAAAATTTAGTTTTTAGCGCATGACCGAATTGAAAATGAGGAAATGAGTGCTTGCAAGATCTAAATTAAACCACCATCAACATATCATAACATAAAGAAATATTGCACAATGTTAAACCATCAACCATGAACCATTCCACATGTAAAACGAAAATTAAAGATGAAGCGTGTGCTCTCTGCAAGATGTAAAACCGTGGGTGTGTATGCCTTAGACCATAAAACAAAATGACTTGAGCGTAGAGATGCTTGAGAAGTGAAACATTCAACCCATAAACATAATATATATGTAAAGCTGCTTGAAATGAAGCTAAGACGTGAATGCTTAAACCATGAATGAAAACGAGAGCTCACAAGATATCCATCATCAATACATCATCCATCCATAACCATAAGCGTACGATTTGTCAAAGAAAGATGAAGGGCGAATGCTAAAGTGAGTACCAAAATTAGATCTAAGAACTAACCATTCATCCACATATATGTTTGCTGAGCTTTAAAAGGAAAATAGAAGTGCTTGACAATGGAAACTTAGCAAAACGAAAAGGAAACTTAAACCATATCCACGCCACATGCACATAAGACTGCATCCAAGTTATTCAACCATTCATCATGAAGAAGGCATGTGAAAAGGAATAACTCAAAGGAAATGGAACTTGTGAATGAGAACTATCTACGATATTTCAACTACTAAGCATGTAGGTCATCACATGTTAATTTCCTTAAGCCAAGGCAATTTTGGAGATGACTCTTGGCAGTTTCTAAAGAATATGAAAAACAAAAAATAAGTAAAAAATGAATTTCCCTTTAGCCAATGTGCGCGATTTTGGGGATGACTCTAAGGTAAAGTCGGGTAGTTAGATTAATACTTGGTTTCAGATATAAACAAGCATCGGAAAGCGGTGGCATTTATCTTATACCTCAAGATACTTAAGATTAGACAGTTTTCATGGTCGACCGCTCAAGGTAAACTATCTCAAAGAGGGCATTAATACTTAAATAAAAAAAAATAAAAGAATGACTTGTAAAATTAGGCCAACTAATCTAGCCCTCGACGATTTGGGGTTATCAGCCAAGCACACTCCCAAGGTAAGTTTCCAAGAATATTGTTAGCTTACAAAATGTGTACAAAAATCAATGAGATAGCTTGAAATACATGTAAATATACAAGGAAAAGTTGGAAAATCGTGACCCAATTGAAGATGTGTCTTGATGAAGCCTTGAGGATGACTTAAGGGCCGCTTCCCTTGTTGCTGGTTTTCCGAGAAACCGCCAGCAAAGCTTGCTGGAAATGTCAGAAAGACCAACAAACGTTAAAGAAATTTTCTGATTTTACACAGAAAATTTCCACATAAAAATCTTCAAGTAAAAGATAATATTATTGACCCATCTAAGAGTGTTAGAAAGCTGAAAAAAAGATGAAATGTACGCAGAAATAAATATGGAAAAACGTAAATGCTTGAGTGTGAGAAAGGGTTAAGGGTAGGGTTCCCTCTTCAATGCTATCCCAATAATCCTTTTGAAGTGACTTGCAAAACTCAAGCAAAGTGGTGAAGCATGGAATAGACAACATTTTGAATAGACCAATAAACAAAATACTTCTATCTATTAGTTATTCAACAATGCATAAACAAGAATACTCTTTCCTAGTTTACCCTAGTAAAATACTTTACCAAAGACCTACTTGCTACAACACAACCAAACTAGAACAATGCAAGTCACCTCATGTGAAGAAGAAACAAGAATATTCTTCAATCTCTCCAAAATTCCTCCAAAGCTTTTCTATTAATTCAAAAATGAGAGAGTATTGGAGAAATACTCTTCCAAAACTCTCAAGAGCAATGAGTTGAGTGGTTTGATGGCAAGAGCAAGAGAGTGGAATGAAATTCAGCAGAGTAACAAGAGGGGCTCAAAGAATGGTAGTCAAAATGAGCGAGGAGGGGGTCTTACTTATACCTCAAGAGGCAAAGCGAAGACACTTGATGAGTGCTGCGTTAAATCAAAGGAAAGAGCACCAATCTCAAGAAGAGGGGCGCTCCTTTAGGGTTTTAGCCATGGATTGAGGAGGTGGAAGGCGTGGGCCCTCAAATGGTGAGTTGTCATGCTAAGGGGGCGACTAGTCATTAGAGGAGGGCCCACATTAATATTTGGGTGCTTTATTAAGGTTATGGGTGAAAGAGGGGCGTGAGGAGAAGAGGTGGGGGCTTGAGCATGGAAGAGAGGGTGCCACATGTGGGGAAATGGGGTGGGGCCAAGAAAAGGTGAAGTGGATAGGTCTAGGAAGCGACCTCTCACAAGAGCCCACACAAAGTTTTATGTCAAATAACTGGGTGCCTTGATGAGGGGGGACGTTCTTTAGGGAGTGGGTAAATGAGTGAAAAAGTAAGTGTAGATTGGGTTGTTAAGTGGTTAGGATGGGTTTGGGTAGGTTATTAGGAGGGTCTAACTTGCTCATTGCCACCTTACCACTTACTCACTAACTCAAAATTACAAAATTTTGACATTCTCGGGTAATGTCACTTTTAGCAATTAAAATTAAAGTTGTTTTGACTCATCACCGAATTGAAAGTGGACAAAGACATAGTAAACTTGTCCCATCGAAATGAAACTTGGTCTATGGGTGTAGGAGGTGTTATTCCATTTCTTTTTGAGCACAAATACCTCTATCAAAACCCCATGACCCAGTTTTTACAATATTTGCTCAAAATAATTAATTAATTAAATTATTAAAAATTTAATTAATTAAAAAACCTATCTAGACCGGGACTTAAATCTAAAAACTTCAGACATCGCCTAGCATGGTCATTTACAACATTCTTAAACAATAGATACCAAAGGATCTAGACCACTAGGACGCCGCTCACCACTTTGGAGAAAATTATTGCATATGTGGAGGGAAAATCTCAAGGGAAATCAACAAAGTCCAGAGCCCTGCTGGACAACCCGAGGATAGTAAAACCCTGGTGAAAGGAACTCAATGAAAACATCCAAAGGTACCAGACCTAACTATGACTCATGCAGACTTATACATTATTAACCCACGCAGGGTGAGGAAATTACATAAAATTTTAGCCGGGCATCAAATGCCCAAGTAGAACCAATATCGCTTGAACATATGCATCCTCGATGATGCAAACTTCATATGCAGTACATGAGTTGACCCCTAGTCGAATAGGGCTACCAACACTATCTGAGCACCGGATACCATTTGGCCAAGGAGGAGGAAGCTTAAAGCCCCAACGTAGTATAGGGGGAGGGAACTAAAATTTCACGCGAACCTTGGCGAACTCCTTAATCACTTAGTTGCATAGATAATCCATGTGTTTGGGGACTTAGATGTATGCTTAGGGAACATTAATTCTCTTGTTGCAAGCACTTAATATTTTACAATCTTTACTTGCAATCTTATGGTTTATCTCTATAATTATCTTAAGTTTATGTGAGCACTTGGTTAACACATTTATATATCTTTCTTTCTTTTTATGGTGGTGATTCAAGAAGGAGTTGAGTATCCCAATTTGGGGAGGCATCACCTCTTGAGTCTTGAGTGCTTTTATGGTTTTCGCTATTGAAAAAGAAGTCCAATAGAGTAAGTGTTATTAGCATGCTTGGCTCATGTGTTGATCTCACTTTGATTTTCTCTTGTATCTTTGTATCTATTTTGTATCTTGTGTAATCATTGTAACATCTTTAATTCTTTTGTAAATACTTGTAATCATTAATCTATTGGGGTAGTTGCAACTTGCTTTACTTGTAAACTGTTTGTAATTGAACACCCTAAAATCTAGTTGACCCCATTGCCCAACCTTAGGCACTAGGTCATAGTTGATCTAGGGAAAGGGTTGATTGTCATTTAGATTAACTTGCACTTTGCATTTGTCATTTCAAGATCTTAGGCTAGTTTTCCCCTTAGCCTTTGACCAACTAAATTGGAAAACAACTCCCAGAACCTTAAACGCTAAATCCAATCTAGTAACTAGGGTTCACTCTGGCTTCCCTAGGAGTAAGCCTAGAAGGAAGAGGTTCCACCAAGGTGACAAGGTGGGATCGCGGAACTCAAGCATTATGTTCTCCAAGGATCACACTAAGTGAGCCGGACTTAGCCCACGCTTGCAAGTGTGTATTAGACGGCACGCTTTAAAGTACAACCCATGGTGCGTTAAAAGAGAAAAAGGCTCTTCAAAACCTAAAAAGTTAAAACCTAGTGTAGAGTCAACTAGGCCTAGGATGTGTTAATTTCTCAAAATCCCAACCCAGTTTCAGCCTCACCGGGATTTTTCAAATTTCAAATTTAAATGCCAAACTCGGCCAAGATTGTCAAAGATATGTTACGCCTAGTGTTTCAACATCATATGACTCTCAAAGATCAGAAAGCCAAAGATATACTACGTACTGCAGCCAAAGATATACTACCGGTGTTTCAAAGATGATAAGGCTCACTCTATGTCAAAGACATAAAAACTTCAATGCAAAAATGTAAATTTCGCAGAACCAAACATGAGGATTATGAACATCGCTTTCAACGCAGAAACAAAATATCAATATGCAAACTGCAAAATATAGACACAAAAGATATTCGGTTCAACTTCCACCGAAAACCCAAGCACAAGGGAAAACCAAAGGAGAGTAGGGATTTGTATTATTTATGAGCTTCAAAATTCTTTTACGATATTCATCTTCATATATTTACACAAACTTATCTCGACATTCCTGTAGCTTTACCTCACCTCAACTGTAAATTGCATAACCGTGACGGGCAATTAATGTTGTACGGATTTTCACGAAATTCGTGCCAAAACTCGCTAAGATTCAATTTCTGTTCCACTCAATGCTATTCGGCAACCTTTGAATGCATGCCAATGCTCCCGAAATTGTCACGATGTCTTTCTTCAAATATTTTTCTCTCTTTGTTCTCTCTCAACAAGAATAAGAGAGAGTGACAAAGTCAAAACGTTTTCATCAAAATAAGAGATCGAGCATACTATGACGTCACCTCTATACAAACTTTGTACTCAAGTAGTTAGCTAGCCAAGGATGGACATTTTGACAAAATCAACCATCAAAATGCAATTTAACTCCACGGGTACAAAGGGACAAAGGTGCGACCTTTCTATCCAAGCAAAGTTCTTTTAAGGCCAACGCTATCCTCCTAGGGTTAGTCCTAAAACTAGCTAGGGTTAGACGCTAGGTTAGTAGGGTTGCAAATTTGAAGGTAGTTTGAAAAGTTTTTTAAGGCATAACAAGCTCAAGCATTCATAGAATAAGCCTTGGGTTAATGGAGTCAAAATGGAGGTGTGACTCAATGGTTTAGGAAGAGCTCAAACCTATGATTACAGAACTAGGGTTTAATGGTGTTGCCAAAGCAAGGCCACAAACCCTAACCCTACAAGAAAGACTTACCTAGGTGTAGCTAAAGTTAGGCCTAGAGTCAATCCTCTCCTTAAGACTTTCTTTTGGCAAAACGGCTAGCTCAAAAGTACACCCATGGCTGAAAAGTGTTGCTAAGGCAAGGTTTTCAAAACCCTAGAAGGAAACCCAGGTGTAAAATCAATTAGGCCTAGGACTTCTTTCTTCATAATTTATGCTAAGAACTAGCTCAAGATAAAAGAAGGTTAGTGTAGCTAGTGGCTAGGCTAAACCCTCTAACATTCAATGGCTATGCTTATGCTATGGGGACAAGAAGCCTCAACCTACTTGTGTGTAGGCTCCTAGGTTTCAAGGACAAGCAAATAACAACAAGATAACAATGAATGCAAATGCTAGACAACAACCATTCAATCAAGAAGTTTTGATGCAAAACACTTACAAGATCATGAAGAAAGTTTCAACCACACCCTAGTTGTAAACCTTCCAATAGCATGAAGCACCACTTTGCCAAAAAATAACTCTCCAAGAGGTTGGCGCCCCACACTTCCAAGAGACAAAATCCAAGAGCAAGAGCTAAAGAAGACCTCTCAAATGAGAGCAAGTTATGTTATGATCCAAAAAGAGGGAAAAACGCCCCTTATTTATACAATACTTTGACCTTTAATTTACAAATAGGTCAATAAAATATCCGACAAGGCTAATACAGCTTTTTAATCATTTGTCACTTTTACATAAAATGCCAAAATAAGGTAAAAATGAGGGGCGCCAAGCCCTTTAGGGGAGAGACGCTGGCCTTTCGTTGGCATGATAACCATCCAATGAGCAAAACGCTGTCTCCTCTCGGGCTCCAGCGAACCTGGCCACATCGCATCTTCAAGAAGCCTAGCACGCCATTGTTTCTAGAAATCGGCCCGTAAATTTAGCACCGGTGGCACCCTCATTCATCAAGGTCCATGTCCCACCGCCAAGGTCATCCCCATAAGCCAATGACCATGCCAAAACGCCCCGATGAGGGAAGCCCCTCTTCTTCTTCATGCAAGGGTTTCGTCACAAACCCCCGCCCAAACCGCCATACCAACGCCCATCTCGATGGGCTCTTCACCACGGAGGTCCGGAAGACCATCTCCCATGTAAACGATCCTCCGGGTACCCGGCCCTCACGGCATGGTCCCCGCATTATCAAAGGCTACGCCCAGCTCACCACCCTAGACATCATGTAGCAATGTAAATCATATTTCATCATTTAAAATTATCAAATATATGCATAACATCCTCAACAAATCTTCTAAGAGCTCAAAGACCCTACACAAACCCACTATACAAAGCCAAAGCAACCAAATGCTGGCAACCTATTAGCCAATACCCACGCAGAAATGGAGAGTTTCCGCAAAGGGTTATTCAAACCATGTATAGTGACGCTGATGTGGTTTTAGGGATGTCTTAGCTCATAGCCCGCATCTAGGCTAAAGCGGGCCGTCCGGGCGCCTTTGTAGGAAGAGCTCGCACTGGCCATGATGCATTTTTTTTCAAGCCCCTATTGCCTTATCTTCTTTATTTGCATTTTTGCCACAAGCCTTGACGAAGAGGACACCGCCTTCGCTAGGTGGCCAGAGTCGGCTGCTACTCCACTAGTAGTATCTTCGTAAATGAGTAATGCTCGCGGATGACCCCCTTCCTTTGGCCATGCAAACCAAAGGTCAATGCCTCGTTTGGTGACCGTGATGGTGGCAATGTCATACCGCTAAATACCTATGAACATAATGGGCCGCTCGTGATGAGACCTCCCATCCTCTTGGTTAGGTCTTGCACTTATTTATATTTATCATTTTCTTAGGGTCCCTCACTCTTATGAGAGGCTTTTATTGCCTTCTGTGGGATCCCCTCGGGCTAAGCATCTCTAGGTTTTCAATTTCCTATGGATTTCATCTTTTACCGTACCCCGCCTTAGCCCTTCTTCCCACAAGACAAAGATGTACCGGATGGTCATCCTAATGGCTAGACTAGGGGAATGGGATGGATGAGCCGGGTTTTAAGATGAAAAGGTGATAATATGAGGGGAGCTTAGGGCGATGGTTCAAACCCCCCTTGGTGGCTAACGTCCATGAATACCAACTTGCTAAGCTACCCAATCAATCACCCCAACAAAGGGTCAAGTACCTGGAAGTAAGCATCCAAGCAAGCTATCCAAAATGAGATCTAATGCATACATATACAATGATCAAATATGACACATACCATGATAATTTGACCACCACCTCATGGAGCAAGAGCCCTCTCTCTGATGCAAGCCTGTGCCCAGAAAGTGATGGGAGGCCGGCACCGACGTAACAAAGTTGGTCGAGACAGCTAGCCATGGGTCCTCCGTACCATGCCGCCTGCCCCTTCTGCAGACTCCATGTCTAGGACCATGTGGGCCTCGACATGATCTCCTAGTTATCCCTAGATATCGGGATATCAAAGCATTCAATCACTTTAATGGCGGATGCTAGACCCTCTGGGGAAAAGGAGCACTTACCCATCACAGAACAAGATCTCATAACCCTTCTCCTCAATAATAGAAACTAAAACTAAGTTCTTCTTCAAGCCCGAACATAAAGAACCTCTATCAAAATCACGGGAGGCAAAGACTCCTCCTAAATGATAATGGGTCCCACAACACTACCTTGACCTCCCTAGCCATCTCCAAGCACTACCTCTACATCTCCACACCGAAAGTAAGATCTGCCAAGTGCTCACTAACTGTTGTCATATGGCGAGAGGACCACTACTCCCGATACTGTCAATATACCAAGTATCGCGAGTAGTGGTCCTCGAGGTTAGACATGCAATCAAGGAAAATTCTGTCGGAACTTGGTGGAAAACTCTTCCACTTCTACTGGGTCGTTGTTTGTTTTTCTTCTTGTTTGACACTGTCTCGCATAGTGCCCAAATCTTATGGCAGGCAAAGCACTTGACTTTGCTCATATCTTTCTTCCCTTCTCCCTTGGGCTTCGTCTTTGGACCCTTTCTCAATTTCTTCTTGATGTTTGAAGCAAGAGCCACATTCTCCTCATGACCAGCGGATGAACTACCATGCATACAACCTCTTCTCGCTCTCCCCGAACAAAGTCATCCCAAAGACGCTTCCCAACTGGAAGCTTCTCCCTAGCAACAATGCCTCCACAAAAACAACACAATGTTTGGAAACTCCATTCAATGTCGCTCAAGATCATCACAGCCTATGGCTTCCCAACAAGCTCATCCCTCACCTGTGTAAATCTAGTAAAGTAAGTGACCACATTTTCAGCCTTGGTCATTTTTATGTTCTTTAGTTTTTCCCCTCAAACCATCTTTCTGCCTTCTCATTTGTACTTTGGTACAATTTAGTCAACAAAGACTCCCACATCTCATAGGCATGTGTCTTCCCTGTCAAGGGAGGAATCAAATGATCCTTGATGGCATCAAGAAATAAATCTCTTAGCCTTGATACTCTTCTTATTATAGGTCGCAAGAAGAGTAGCATCAGTAGGTAACACAACATGATGAGTAGTGGTATTCTCCACCAATGTCCCACAACTGCTCTTGCAGCAGCAAGATCATCCTCTCCTTCCAAGCACCAAAAATTTCTGCCCCATCAAGTCTGTCATCAACCCTCAAACCAAGAAATATGACTTCTTCGGGCCGTAATAAAAATCACAAATTCAAAAATCAGCCTTATGAAGTGATTGTCGCCCCTACTTCGCTCCGCTGAAATTTCTTCAACTCGATACCATGTTAATTTTTCAAAATCCCAACCCAGCTTCAGTCTCACTGATGCCAAATAAATTTAAATGCCAAACTCGGCCAAGATCAAGCAAAGATATGTTGCCACTGTTTTCAGCATATGACTCAAGATCGGTGGTTTCTCTTCAAAGATATACTACGTACTGGTAGCCAAGATATACTACCAGGTTTTCTTAACATATACTACCGGTGTTTCAGCATATACTATCCGGTGTTTTCAGCATATACTACGTACTGGTGTTTTCAAAGATATAATTGTACTGCAGCCAAGATATAAAAAACTTAATGTAAAATAAATTTCGTGAACCTAAACATGAGGATTATGAACACTTTTCAACGCAGAAATAAAATATCAGCAATATGCAAAACTCAAAATATAGACACAAAGATATTCGGTCTAACTTCACCTTTTGTAAAACCCACGGGGAAAACCAAGCAGAGAGAGGGATTTGTATTATTTATGAGTTTCTGAAAAATTCTTTTACAGCATATTCATCTTCGTATATATTTACACAAACTTATCTCGACATTCTTGTAGCTTTGCTCCACAATTTCTGAACCAGAAATTCAAACCCATGGTACTATCGTTGTACGGACCGGCCACGCAAATTCGTATTAAAACTCGCTAAGATTCAATTGCACACTCAATGCTATTCGCAACTTTGAATGTATGCCAATGTTCTAAATTGTCGGCCGTCGATTGCCTTTTCTTCAACACCTCTCTTTGCCTCTCTTGTTCTCAACAAGAATGCTTCAGCTCCCTTTGCTCTTGGCATCTCACCAAGAGTTTTCTTGATCTTGGCATCTCACAAAAGATCGGCACGATCAACTTTTTCGGCTTCTGCATCTCACCAAAAAGCCTCTTGGCCTCTCACCAAGATTTCTTCTAACTCCAAGAATGGGTGCGCCCAATTTCCTTAATCAACCTCATGAGGGGTTGTGAGGAGTTTTCTAACTTAACTATTGAGATTAGATCGATGTGGTGGTCGAGACAGGCGTTCTCTTCAGTCACCCTCTCTTTAGTCATAAAGTTATCTTTAATTTGCATCTCACAAATTAATTTGACTAAGACTATATTCGCAATTTCTCCCCTTAGGTACTTAGGGAAGATAAACACTTGCCTTAGTACTTTATTTTAATTTAAAATTTAACAGACGTCATCTTTTCAACCTA
Source organism: Picea sitchensis (assembly GCA_010110895.2). NCBI lineage: Eukaryota > Viridiplantae > Streptophyta > Pinopsida > Pinales > Pinaceae > Picea > Picea sitchensis. Next base: position 15,707 of record SNQJ01S0118000.1, read on the forward strand.
TAAATGCTAACCTCTTAAAAGGGAGATAAGTGTAGGCAACGGGTTAGGCTATATTCTCTCCTTAATCAATATGGCTAAAACAAGTTTCTCAGGAATGGGGACATATAGCAAGGATCTATTTGTGTGCTTGTTACCTATGGTTTCAAGATTAAGCAACATAATAGCAATACAATAGTGGCAAATGTAAGAGATTAAACCTACAACCATTCATTCAAGAAGTTTTGTATGAGAAATTAATTTCTACATATCATGAAGAATGCATCACAAACCCTAGTTGAAACCCTTCCAATGAGAGAAACACCATAAAATGCCAAGAAAATCCTCCAATGAGTTGGCCTCACTTCCAAGAGAAAAATTACCAAGCAAAAGACTAAAGTAAATCTCTCACAAGAGAGTGAGTTATGTTATGTTTAAAAATGAGGCCAAACGCCCTCTATTTATACCCACCCATGACCTTCAATTTTAAAATAGGTCATTAAAATAACCAACAAGGTTTACCTTTCGCGATTTTACACCGCTTACATTAAATGCTAAAAGATGACATAATATGAGAAAAAAAAGATATGTCAAGCCCTTCTAAGGGAGACGCTATCCTTTGGGCAAACACAAAGATCTTTAAAACCAAACGCTAGTCTCTCTTCCATATCCGGCCGCCACATCGCCAAATGACCCTCGCCACACGCCTATCTAACGTGTCCAGTTTCTCAAAAGTGACGCCCCGTCCATCAGCGAGAAAACGTCGATCAAGTAGTGGGTGATTCCCCTAGGCTGATCTCTGCCAAAATCGTCCTGGTAAGGACGTCCTTCTATCTTCGTTATGGCTCATCATAACGTTATCCCGCTTCATCCCAGCAACCATCTAATGGCTCTTCAACCCCATGGAGGTCCGAAGCTAATCATATCCCCATGTGTACCGTCCACCGGGTACCTATCCTCACGGGTATGGTCCTCGCATTATCAAAAACTACTCCATAAGGCTCATCAAATTCCTGATCATAGCACAATAATCATATTTCATCATTAAATTTATCAAATACATGCATAAAACCCCTAGCATATCTTTCTAAGAGCTCAAAGACATTGCTAATCGATCTACTATACAAAGTCGAAGAAATAATGTAACAACCGTTGAGCCGTATCCACAAGAAAAGGAAAGTTTCCATGTACATCATTCAAGCCATGTACATGAAGTGGATATGGTCTAGGGATGTCCAAAAATAGTGAAGACCAGGTAGGTGTTAACCGGTGGTGCCTCCTCAGATGCTTAGTTGTACCTGCCATGGATGCACTTTTTCCAAGCCCCTTTATTGCCTTTATTCTTTATTTATTGTTTTCTTTCTTTTCTTCAAGGTTCCGGACTGCAGGGACACCGCCAAGGTGGTGACCAGAGTCGACAAGCAGCAACACCCAGATTTTCGCTAAATGATAAGTTACCCCGTGATGAGACCCCTTTCCCTTGGCCCTGCAAACAAAGGTCATTGTTCTCGCGTGGTGACCGATAATGGCAATGTCATACTACTGATACCTATGAACATAATGGGTCGGCTCGCGATGAGTATCCTCCCATCCTCTTGGTTAGGTCTTTGTACTTATTATTTTTTGTAGGGTCCCTTTAGTTTCTTATCGAGGTCTTTATTGCCTCTCGGGGATCCCCCTGCCGGCTATCTCTTTGTGGTTTCATTTCCTATGGCTTTGCTTCTCCTACCAAATGCTTTATCCTTCTGTGCCTTTAGCCCCTTCTTCCCACAGGACAAAGTGTAACCCTCAAAGGTCATCCTAATGGCCGGACTAGGGGAATGGGATGGATGTAGGGGAGATAAGATGTAAAGTGATAAAATGGTGGGAGCAGACGATGGCTCTGCAAATCCCCTCTGGTGGCTAACCAAAACCCACAAATACAGGCTTGCTAGGGCACCCCGTTAATCCCCCCAAACAATGGTCAAGTGGATTAGTGTAAGATCCAAGCAGTTGTCAGAAATGTAAGGAACCTGATACATATATAAGAAGGTTATAATGATCAAACACGACACATACCATGATACCTTGGACCAATTACCTCATGGAGCAAGAGTCTTCTCTGATGCAAGTCCAAGCCGATGGTGATGGAAGCTATTACTGCTAACAGGACAAGTCTGGCGAAGAAGAAGAAGGATAGGCCCTCCAGGGCCATGCTCAGGTCGATCCTGCTCTCGGTACTCCATGTCTAGGACCTGTGGGCCTCGAGACATGATCTCCTAGTTATCCCTAGATATCGGGGATAACAGAGTACACACTGCCCAATTTCAAGCACAACCCACCCTCAAGTACCTCCTTTCGAAGTGGTAACAGTTTCTCTTCTTCCTCTTCATTTAAACACTGTAAGAAGCCCAAAGGAGTGTACCCAAGTGGCTTGCCTTCTTCATTTCAGTTTTGGCTTTGCAAGTCTTAGATTAGTTTTCTTTTCGGTTTTTCTTGCATAGCTTAACTAGTTCAGTTGATGATATCTACATGCATGCATAAAATATAAAATAATCTAGAGTAGATCTCACACCTAAATGCTAGTTTAGAGCCCGTGGAGGCTTCGATTAATCTTTTACTTTTCATTTGCATGCAAGTCTTTTAATTCTTAAATCTTGATCTTACACACATGCATGCAAATATTGGTTATATAATCTTTTAAGTAATCATATTTTACATTTTCGCAAGTTATTTTCAGTCTTTTACATTTCACATGCAATAATCTCACTAAAGAAATTAACTTGCAATCTTGTCCTTTAAAGGCCTCAGCCTTCACAATCGTCATTTTCAGTTTCACAAGCATTTTCAATTCTTAACATTTACATGCGATAACTTCATAACTCAAGGACTTAACTTGCAATTTCATTGTTTAAGAGTTCACACTCATATCTTTCAGTTTCAGTACTTTGGCACTTTGTGAGCACTCAAACGCACTTCAACATTTATCTCATAGTTTAATAATTAATTTATTAGACTTAATAGGACACCATTACCAACCATCTTCGCCATTTAAAACGGGGTCGGAGGAAGGCAACGGAAGGTGCTAGGTCAGGGACGGTCTCACGACGCGCGGTGTCCTTTCCGGGAGTACTCTGATCTTAGGACTGACCTGTGAAGCTAGGGTGGGCGTCGTTGCCTAACTTCTTGAGCATCCAGCAGTCACTTGGTAATTGGGGGAGGAAAGTTTTGGGTTGACACTTAGATAGGATTAAAATTTATCTCACTTAATCACTTAACTTAATCCTTGGTCTACAACATTGGCAATTTACATTTCACACTTGCAAGCATTCGGATCTCATATTTATATTCACATGCAAGTCTTCTATGTGTTGTAGCATAATTATCTAAGTGGTTACATCTATCATCTGGGCACTTTACGTTTCAAGCTTTTCATCTTTATTGTTGTTCCTGTATCTGTGGTGTGATCCTTCAAGAAGTGTGCATCCACCTGGAGGCATTCTCTTGACTGGGTCTTGAGTGCTTTGCGTCTTTATGCCATTGATAAGCAATCCAATAGAGTTCTACCTATTGTGAGCATGCTTGGCTTGATGTGTTAATTGTTATTTCATCTTGAGTATCTTCTTTCCTGCACATTTCAAGCAATTTGTTAGTATAGTGTTATCTTGTATTTATTGTATCTAGCTTAGTCTAAATTTGTATATCTTAGACTTTCTTTCTGTATATCTTGTATCTAGCTTTATCTATCTTGTTGTAATATTTGTAAACTTGTAATCATTTTGTAATCTATCTCCCTTTAATCTAGTTGACCCCTTGCCCAATCTTAGGCACTAGTCTTAGTTGTCCTAGGAAAAGGCCTGACTGTCATACTTAACTGTTGCATCCTGCATTTGCTGCCTAACATCATAGGCTAGATTCCCCCTGACCTTTTAACCAATTAAAACCAAATCCTAGAACATTAAACTCTTAATCTCATTTAGTAACTAGGGTCTACCCCCCTTGGCTACCCTAGGAGTTAGCCTAGACGGAAGAGGTTCAAGTCAAAGTGACAACGTGGACTTTGAACCTAGGCATTGTTCCTCCGAGGACACACTAAGTGAGCAGGACTTATCTCACGTTTGCAAGTGTGTATAAGGACGGCAACAGGGGTTTTGAGGGTTTTGACTTAACAAACCCTAGAGATCAGCTCGATGGTGAAAGATCCCACCCAACCTGGTCCAAGCTTGGTCACGGAGGTGAAAGATTCCTTCCTCACCATTCTACATCAGATCTACTCAGCTCAAAGGGGTTCTACATCAGCCACATGTTCAGAGAGAGCTAGGGCGCAGCTTCAGGAGGGTTTTCAGCAGGAGGGCGCACCATCTTGAGGAGAGGGGTTTGTCCCATGCATAGGAGGAGGATTTGGAGCAAACCGACTTCTGGGTATTCTTTGTAGGGCCTAGGGCACCCTTTCTATCCTTTCCCGGAGGAGGTTTCTCTACCATATTATTTATTGGAGCTCAGCACATGTTCAGAGAGAGGAGGGCGCACCACAGATTGAGGATCTAGTCATTTGGTTGGTCAAATATTCATCATTCAGCCCGAGACTTTATCAGAGGGTTTCCAGTGGGCCGATCTACATTTTGGAACCCTTCTCAAGGGGTTTGGCAGCTTATTCCTTGGAGTCTGAATTATTGGGGTTTCATTCATCCAGGAGGGTGCAAGCCAAATAGAGGATTGTTTATTTGGAGGGTCATATCCTCACCGTTTGACCTGAGACTTCACCAGTGGGTTAGTCTTGGCCCGATCTACACTTCCAACTATTTTCAAGGTGTTTGGAGGCCTCTAGCAGCTAGGCCGAATTGTTGGGTGTATTTAGCTTTCCAGCATGGCGTAGCTTATCCAGTCTGGGGTTTATCACTTCAGAGGGCAGGGATCTCAGCTTGTATTCATTTATTGCAGTCATGTGGCCTTTGGAGGCTTGTAGCTTCTCTTCTTGATCTTGCTTAGGGATCATCTTCATTTTTCTATTAGCTCTTAGCTATATTGTACCAGATCTGCAAATCCATTGTATCAGGGTCTTCTTCTATTATGAATAATATCAGATCTGAGGTATTTTTGGTTAATCCATGTGTTGTTGATCTTGCATCTTGTTGAGGTATGTTCCATTGCTACATCTATTTGATTATTGCTGCAAAAACACATAACAACCATCAATATAAACCCTAATGCAACCTAAAAGACCAAATCAACAAAGTGTTTGACGAAATGCCACAACCAGAAAACGTTTAAAAATCAATAAAAACGAAATGTTCCTGGCATCTTGGCTTGCGAACATTTCACCTAAGCCATCCTTGCAAGATTGTAAAGGCTAGAAGTAGTTTTATTTCTTGTTTTTCCTTTCACACCTACCTTGGTCAAAACGATAGGCATTGTGCCTCCACTTGTGCCATTGTTGAGGTTGTTTTTTCTTTCAAGTCATTTTAATTCTTTTATTACACCCACCTTGGCCAAAACGGTAGGCATTGTGCCTCCACTTGTTCCATTGTTGTGGGGTTGCAATTTATTTTTTTAAGCAAACTACAAAGCATTTCAATTATTTATTTTTGCCCTACCTTGCAAGCACTTGGCATATGCCATCCTTGGAATAACAAAAGGCTTGTATAATTTTAAAATCATTGCAAAAGTAATCTTTTTGTGCTCCATTTTTGCCCCGTATTCTCTCCCCTTGCCACTTTGTGGATCCTGGGTGACAAGAAAGGGCAAAGGTTGTGAGTTTAGTAATTAGGCATCCAACCATTATTGTTTCCACCATCAAAAAGGAGGCTTGAGGAAGATACTTGGGGTGCTAGGTCAGGGATAATCTCACGGCACTAGGTGTCCGCCGGATTGAGTACACTTGCTCTTTGGATTTGACCTGTGGAGCTAGGGTAAGGCCTTGTTTGCCTTGCTTATTGAGCACCCAGCACTTCCTTTTGGTTAAGAGGATAACGGTTTGGGGTAGTCACATAGTCTAGACTTCAATCTATCACATCTAATCCCCCTAATCAAAGAGAGACTTAAAATTTATTAAAATCAACCTACACACTACATTCACAACATTTGCAATCTCAATTTCAAAGTAATTTATCTTTCAAGTTTTGCAATCATATCTTTAAGCAATTTATTTCACAACATAGCATCTCAAGTTTACTTTTCAAGCAATCTCAAGTTGTGTTGTTCATATTTCAAGCAAGTTTACATTTCAAGCAACTTCTTTTATTGTTGATATCTCATGTTCATTGGTATAAAATCTAACTCTTCTTTTGTATAATTGTAAGATCATCTAAATGGTTATTCTTTTTCATCATAAATTTCACCTTTGACATGCTTCAATTATTTCATTTATAAACTAGTGTAAGTTGAAATTCTAACTATTCTTTAGTTCCTTTTGTGTATCTTGTGCAATTATCTAATTTGTCATTTCCTTGTAAGTTATCTTGCCATATTTCATTTGTATATTTCATCTTGTAACTATCTCAAGTGTAAAGTAATTTATTTCTTTATTGTTGATAATCAATAACATTGTCTATTTCTTGTATAATTGTATTTAGATCTTTTGTTGTAACTTTAGTTGACCCCATTACCCAACCTTAGGCACTAGTCATACTTGACTTAGGGAAAGGGTTGGTTTTCATTAAAGATTTGCACTTCCATTGTTGCTTGCCATATAGGCTAGCTCCCCCTTGCCTTTAATAAACTAAAATTAACTCCTAGAATTCATTTAATAATTCACATGGCAACTAGGGTCTACTCCCCTTGGCTTCCCTAGGAGTAAGCCTAGATGGAAGAGGTTCAAGTCGAGGTGACAATAGGCTTGAACCTAGGCATTGTGCCTCCAAGGACACACTAAGTGGATTGGACTTAGTCCACATTAGCAAGTGTGTATAAGGACGGCAACAGAGTGACCTAGTCACCCTTGAAGTGCGGGACCTACATCGAGGTGACATTGGGTGTAGGATTCCCAAGTTGTAGCATTTGTTCCGTGGTTAAGTTGGGATTTTCCCAACCTACAACTTGCGCTATAACACACGCTAGAAATCCTTCTCCTCAAGATTCAAAGCCTAAGGCCCAAATGCGTTTGCACCTTAGGGTTTGAATCCTACCTCTTGGTTGCAATTAGATCAAGCTTCAAGCTTAGTTGCATTTGTTGTTATAAGACTCCTTAACCCACTAAAGGCACTGATCTAAGAAGTATCTCTCTTGGTGAATTGATCAACAAACTCACCCTCTCAACTCTCTCAAGCTTTCTATTGACCTAACTAACACTAACATTGGCAAACTCGTTGAATAATTTGGTGCTGTTACTAAAGTTTGTTACAGCCATCTGATAATGCTCTAATTCACTGCATACACTCTTGTAAAGGTGGCCTAACATATTCAGAAATTGCATCTAACAATGGGATAATGTTCTAGTGGATGTATGCTAAGTTTTCATGGCCAATTGTTGCATTTCTGAGCACTAATTGTTGCTGCCATTATTAATCATTTACTGCTGTCATATCATTGCTTACTGCTGCAAATTTATAACAGCCATTGCAACTTATCTTGTCTAGTGTCTTAAAGAGATATTAATTGCATGTTTGGACTTGGAAATAATCCTATATATGTTGTAAAGAGTTATTGTTCCAGGCAGGTACTCAAACAACTTCATACCTCTTTTACTACCTTGACTTATACCACTCTTTAGGTGATCAAGAAAGGGGGTGGTAGGCTTGGCTACTATACTTGTTATTTTTATCCCTTGAGGTTACCAAGGAAGCCTTCCTTGTCATGGACCTCTTTCATCACTAAAACGAGGGAAGTTCCTACTAAGGTGACAGTGGTGGGTTCTTCCATTGTTACACAAGATTTGGGGACTTGTGGTGTGGCTTTGCACAAGTACAAATCCTGCGATAACAGGGTTTTGATGTGCTATCTGACCAAACTAGATCTAAGGGGTTCTTGTTTATTAAGCATGCAAAAGATATTTCTGTTTCATCTTACTCTGACCTCATTTCAACCCTATCTGCAATAAGGTAGTTGTACTCTGATTTTTTACTATAGTTTTCTCTACAACATAATAAGTATTATTTCATTTAAAAAATTGCTTCAAAAAGATAATTTACAAGGCATGAAAAATAAAATTCTAAATTAGAAATTACCTAGAAATAACTAGAATGCAAATACTAAATATAACATTCAACTTTAGAAGAGGTGAACTCACAATCCAATAACTTGATTAAGAGAACATCTGACACCTTCCCAAGCTTGGCAGGGATCATTTCCTGTCCAGTTTACTTCTGCATGGAGCACTTCTTTGATTATATGAAGTGCATCCCCTGGCAGCAAAAAAATATTTTACAACTTGCAATCTCACAAAAATGAAGGAAATGTCGTATCATCAGATTATGAAAATGTTAGATAATTTTGTACACAAGCTTCAAATATTTTCAAGAATATGACATGTGACTTCCTATCCTTGAAATCTGAATGCCAGATATCGCCTTGATAAAATCTTTTGATCTACACCAGAAAATTTCGTTATGAAGTCAATTACTAAAGGACACAACAATGTTTGAATATACGCTGCATCAAGTAGACAATTTTGAAAAGGCAATATACAATTTTGAAAAAGCGTGATAAATCTTTAATCAAAGCGGCTCAATTAATTACAATAGCTCAGCTGTAAAAACTGTTTAATCTATAATATCTAATGTGTTTAATCTATAACATCTAATCTACAATTCCACAATTTTCCATGATATAGAAAATCTGATCAAAAGTTATCATATCCATTGCTTCTAAAATCCTCACAAGAGCAGCCGGTGATGCTTATCCTTCCCTTGCTAGTTGACAATGGCAATGCAGAGCTTTAGACTCAAATGACATCCAAGAATCTATAGGATAGTTGAACAATAACTTGAAGGGCAATTAATGCTCTAACATATGTTTCATAAACATTTTGAAGATTAAACACATGGATTTGAATTTTAAAAAGTAAGAAAACCATTAATGCCAGACCTTCAGGAGTAGCTTGGCTGAGATTAGAACCAACAATAATCAATAGTAATGCTGACGATATAATGAAGCCCCACGCTCTGTCAAGCTGTTGTATATTCGACAACCAGTTAAATTAGGAGTCAGTTGAACACTATGAAGGAAAACAAAAGAATGATAATTTTGCATTCGGCAATGTGAAAGGAAAAGAAAGCTTAGCAGCATTCAAATATTTCAAAAGTAATTCCCAAGGTCACAAGCAGTCTCAACATAGTCCGTAAATAAATGATGGGGGTAATAAATATACAGCATATAAGTACATGCAACCTAAAGAAGAAACACAAGTTCTGCATGTACATTATACTTGCAAAGCTATTAACATTTTATATTATCCATGCCAGGACATGTGCGGCATATTAGAGAAAGTTAAATAATTGTATCTGATACTAATAATCACTATGACGTATTCCAAGAGGTTTCCGAAAATGGAAAGATCATTCAATACACATGCCTACAATATCCTTTCCCTTACATATTTGACATGTGATTCAAACCATGTAACCTAGTTCCGTGATAAACATTTAATTTGAGAGAAAATGCCTCTTCTATTACATTGATAACCAATAGGTTTATATCATGTGTCACATCAAAGGTCTAAGGCCTGACCATAGTGTCCTTGTTGTCGTGCAATTTGTACTTGTCCAAAAGGAAAAGGCTAATGGAGGGAAAATTGGCGTAACAGGAGGTTGTCCTATCACTGTCACCTTAATAAGACACCTCTTTCTATTTAGGGGTAAAAGCCCAGGGGAGACGTCCCCAGTGACCTGGGGTTTGAGAAGGCAAAGGTTGATGTATCAAGAAAAGTTATCCCCTCTCACAAGTCACTGTGATGTCCCCACTTTGGGACATCATTACATTACAGAGGGTTATGATGACCAGAGTAGCCAAATGGAGGTTATAGCGAGTATAGGAGCTATTGAGGGATATTTTGGGGTCCGACTTGCATCGCTCATCCTATTTCATCATTATGATCCATTCTGCACAGATCGGCTTTGGTTCCGTTGCATTCCGACGATTTTCATGATTTTGAGTATTTTGAGCTATAAGTTAATTAAATGCACTGAGGTCGTCATTTTGGGCACATTACTTAGAGGAACCTCTCAGTGTAATAGCTCATTGGAATCGGGAGGAACAGGACTACAGGATAGGATGATGAGAAGTGACTTTCAATGGCCAGGGAAGCCACTAGGAGAGATAAGGCGCTTTTCAGAGGTAAAAAGGTTAATTAATTAATTAAAGTGATTTAATTAATTAATTAATAATTAAAA
>SNQJ01S0118001.1:0-27600 GCA_010110895.2 Picea sitchensis
CAAGGTGCAGTGGAAACATTTTGGCCCAGATGAGGCTACATGGGAAATGGAGGATGCCATGAGACAGGCATATCCGATTTTGTTTACTTCTGTGCATGTGATTCATGTTAGTAGCTAAGAACATCGAGGACAATGTTCCTTCTAAGGGGGAGGGAATTGTAACACCCTGTTTCCCCCGGATTGTAAATATAACTGAACTGGCCAAGGACTATGGAAAAACTTATAAGTATGAATATGTGATGTAAATGGACCTGTAGGAAGAAGTAAATGAATGTAAATAACACTTGAATTTATTGCAGAACTGCAGGGAGGGGATGTGCAGAAAAGAGACCACGATGGTGGTGGAGGGCACCTGGAAAAGGGGCATTAACTTCCACCAAGAATTAAATACCGTATTTGGACTCCACTGGCCCGGAGAACCAAAAGCGGATCGCTAGCCATGANGAACCGCTTATCCGTAGAGCCATCATGAATGACCAGCGCAAGGGTAATCGTGCCACACGCAACCTCGCAAGAGGATAAGGCATATGGAAGAAGCGATTGAGGGGAGCAGACGTGAGGGGAACTCTAGAATTTTTACGCAGAGTGAGTGATAGCAGCGAGGAAGGATTGAAACCTTCACTCCTGGTCACTGGAAGACAGAGAGACGTAGTCTCAAAACATCGTGGTCTCAGCTCGGGGGTGGCTAGTGGTAAATCCGTTGGGAGTCGCTGAGCCTACGGTTGGGTGGAAACGAGCACCCCTCTCAGCAGTTGCTTCCATTGCTAGAATTATTTCTATTAAGTGTTTTGCTCATATTGCATTTTGAATTTATATGCTGTCACATATGTTCATAGACTTGTGGAATTGTAAATGTTTCCGGTGTAAGAATGTTTGTGTAGTAATTGATTATAAGGAGTAGATATTAGCTCATAGAACTGTGAAACTGTAAAGGATTGCAGCATGAGAGTGTCCGCGTAATGTTTGATATGAATAAGTTGATATATGCTTATCACAGAGGATACCATGCATGACTTACGTTGATAAATAAGTCTAGTTATGCTTAGATTGAGCTAAGTTAGGCACCCAACCCGTCCTCGGGGAGCCATTTCCTCTATCCGTCTCCAGGAAATCCCTGGAATAGATCTCTAGTAGAGATTCCCTCTTGTAGAAGGAATGATTAGCCATTCTCGAGAAGATCCTCAAGGAGGAAGAAATCGACGGTCAGGATCTTACAAAGAAGATTGACAAAATCCTGTCAGCCGTCAGATCCTGAGAAGTTGCGCCGGAGTTAAACCCTAGTTTGCAGAGAAGGAATCCTAGTCGTTGATCTCGGCAGGACACGTGTCGGTGTTCGGGGAGGCATCAAGATTTCACCCATCGGAGAATTTAGGAGTGTAGAACCGTTGCAATAGGAATTCACGATCCACAATTTCCCGATAGGATCTGAGTCATCCAAACAGTAGGGACACGTGGCAGAGGACCTCGAAGAGTCGGAGATCGGGGAATCGGGGTTCCCGGAGATAAGAGACTCGTGCATGTTGAAATCGCGAAATGTGATTTCCCGATCGGATTTGGACCATCCATTGACGAGGACGCATGGCGAGAGATCCCGGAGAGTCAGAGTTCGGAATGTCGGGATTTCCGGAGTCATGCAAATCGTGCACAAGGGAATAGAGATACGTGATTTTCTGATACAATCTGATCCGTCCACCTGTGGGATAGGTGGCAACCATCGAGAACCATCGGCGTTTGGTTCCATCGGAAAATTGGGAATTTTGAAGACATAGGCACGTTGGTATTGAAAACCCCAAAACAGCAAAGGGAAATCAGGACCGTCCATCATTTGAGGGACGCGTGTCCGTGGATCTAGAATGGTCGGGGTTCGGCATATCAGAGTTTTCGAATACATAGAACTCTTTCCACCCGGAATCGCGATCCGCGATTTACCGACAAGATCGGGACCGTCCGTTCAGCGGACACGTGGTAGCGATCTACACCGTCGGAGGAAGTCCCAACGAGGAGTCAAACCCGTCAGAGTTTGTGGCCCATAGAGAAATCGAGAATCCCGGGGACATGAGGTATAGGCACTTTGAATTCACGATCCGTGAAACCCCGATGAGTGGGGGCCAGCTGTCAGCACAATAGAGGAGAAGGACGGAGTAGTAAGGAAGACGCGTGTCAAGCATCCGGAGAGAATCGGGAATCGGGATATTGCAGGTCCCGTGGACTTATGTCTTGTGACATTGGAAACCCCGTAACCCGGACGGGGAATAGGTAGTGGTCACGGAGTTGGTCATGTGGACCAGAGGCTAAGCCAGTGGGGCTAGCGTGATCAAAAGGTGCATCGTGAATCGAGAAATCGCGAGTCCCGGGTTTGTGTGTTTTGTGTCATCGCAAATGTCGAAATCCCGATGGAAGGTTACACAGCGGTGGTCATATGATAAGTGGTCACATGGACTATTGTATAGCCAAGGGGGCTAGCCAGTGTAAAGGTGCGTCGAGAGTCCAGGGGACTTGTGCATCCTGACATTGAAAGGAGCCAAACCCCGACAAGATTTAAGGTTGTGGTCCTATTAACCATGACTTAGCCTGGAGAACCAATACGCTAGGAGCGCATCGGAAATAGGAGAATCGCGAGTCCTGTGGACATAAACATGGTGACATCGCAAACCCCGAAACCCCGACGGAAGCATATGACTGCGGTCATATAGGAACTAGTCATGGGGACTAGAGAGCCTAGCTAGAGGGGGCTAATACCAGGGAAGGATCTCATCACGAATTGGGGAATCGAGAGGACAGGGACTCTCGAAGGCGGAAAGTCTGAAACCCCGAATCCCAATATTGAATCAGGGATTGATAGTTCGCTAATGCAACCTTTTAAGGGGGATTCTCATTATTGAGAAATTAACCCAATTTTTTTTTGATTTGTGTTAGTGGGTATGTTACACCTTCCTTTTATTTATGTTTTCTACTTCGTCTCCTGGCCTCTGTTCGACATCATCTAAGTCTTAGACATTACCTCATTTCTTTGGTGTAATGGATGCGGTTCTTACAGATCTGTTGTCTACATCCTGGATTTCCTGGTCCTTCTTTGTCTGCTTTGTTTTCTTTGTCTTACTGGGTCCAGTTGTATGTTGTGCAGCTTCTAGTTTGTCAATGCTGGACACTTTTGGGGGGTCGGCTGGAATAAGAAGGTCTGTCGACCATTCCTTGGTGATTTCCTCCAGGTCTTCTTCTGTTAGCTTGTAATACGACTGAATTTGTTCCTTGTTCTCATCAACGCGTTCTGTAAGATAGATAAAATGACAGTCTGCACTGAACTTTATCAAGGGTCGAAACCTGTGTAAAGTATTCTGGGTCACTCGCAGCTTAGACTGGATGGTGAGATTCAACTGGGTGTATTATGTGTGAAATATGACATTGGATTGCCACTGCTTGTTCATGTCATTCGTATACCACAGGGTACTGAACTTCGCTACCATTGGTTCAAAGGGGTCAATGTTGGGGAAGGTTGCACCTTCCGGTAGCTCCCATGCAACAAAATATATAAGTATCAAAAGCCAGCTAAAATAAAATTCATGACCCTTATCTTGGGCTTCTCTGCAATCAATCTCTAGTTGATTCACCAAGTACTTCGCCCAGTTCATCTGTGGTCCCTCTGCACACTTTCCTGCGAGATCGACTACAAAGCCAGATACTTGCGTGGGTCGATTCTTGTGTACCAAATTCCCTACGATCAGTTGACAGGTGAGGCACACTGCACCACTTTCAATGGAATTTACCTTGTAGCCTCACACTCCTTTCTCAACATCACCATAGGCTTCTTTGATTTTCTGAGCCAGAGCACGGTCCACAACCTTTCTAGGATAGTACTCGTGGGGATTAGGGCCCTGCATGCTAAGCCTATTGATCTGGTTGATCAACATTGGATCAACTGTTATACAATGTTTCAGCCATAAGTATCCTCCATGGTAACTTGCCAATAGCAGCTTCACACAAGCACTCACCTCCTGGTGTCTCCCAAAGTGCAATATCTTCATAACGTTAAGCAAAGTGGATTGTGCAAGGTTCATCGTCCATTGTTGAGGGATGATCTCTAAATTTTTTCCCTTGGTTCTGGTTAGGTACTTGTATGAGGCAAGTGTGTTGTATACTTTTCGATCCCCCAGGTTGAAGTCACTAAACTTCAACGCTGCGATCTTGTCGTGATCTACGCGGATTGCGCGTACCCCTTTTGGTAGGTACGTAGTGACTAGAGTGTACTCAAACTCTCTAGGCACACTATCTATGTTCATTGCACCGCTTAGAGGTGGTATGTAAGAAGGTAGGATGGATGGGACCAACTTTGCATTGGCCATATCATATTTATGTTTGATTCTTCTTTTTTCCCCGGTTCGGGATGTTCCTGCTCGAGCAGTCAACGGGGAGGCTTTCACTCCTCTCGTCGATGATTGCTATAAACCTATAGACAATCCTCATTCCGACATGACTCTTTCGGCTCTGAGGCTAGAGAGCACCTCTTTTACATATTCTTCAGTTGTGCTAAATTCATCAGACATATACGCCCTGGATCAATATATCAATTTCTCACAGTAACGTAGGCATTGTAGTAAGGTAGAGAGTAAGGGTGAAGTAATCACTGTTCAGAATTCAGGTAATCTGTGAGCTCAAATTCACGATTTAGAAAAAGTGTCTTCCATGCATGGCACAATGGATTAAGTAAGTAACTTTTTAACAGATCATTTGCAACGGATATGGGGCTTCCTTAAATCTGATTCTATCCATTATGGTGTGGTCTAACAGTCTGGTTATGAGCTATCAATGCTTTTCAATCCATTCAGAGCGGTAGTCGAACGGACATATCAGCCTCCAACAACTATATTGCTTCGTCGTGGCAAAGTGACCCATGTCGTTGTTTTGTTATCCCGACGAAGCTCAAATTTTGCAAAGTTTCTTTCGAAGAGGTTCCCTCTGGGACCCTTTGTAGACTATCGATCTGATCTCTCTTTTTACTTAGCTTTCTAGTCTTTTTCCCCCTGAGATTTGTCTCGGTAGTTCTTTTCTTGTTTTGGTTCTTATTTTCCTTGGGCATAGTCACTTCGCATTGCTGAGGTTCTTTCCCAAGACTCATGAGAACTACTTCGTATGTATCTATTAAAGATACTCCAATATTCTGTGAGTCCCCTAACTCCTTGACAGCTGGGCTTCTAGTGTTAATTATCTTTGATTTATTCTCTTGTTCCTCAATCAACTGTGCAGTCCTTCTGGTCATGACATTTTTTAGCTCTTGTAATACCTTTTCTTCTTCCTTCTTTCTGGCTTGATCTCTCTCAATTCAAGGTTTTCCAAGTAACATAGTGAATGGGGCGTTTTCCTCAATAAATTTAATAATCTCAAAATCTTCTTCAATCGAAGTTCCATTGACTGTCATAGGTATCTGAGCGAGTTTTCCACATAACATCACCAGTTTTCCTTTGAATAGTCTTATTCCTCCTAGTGAAGGAATCATGGCAGGCTTCCCTATAACTTCCTAGGTTCTTTCTGGCATAATGTTCACTTGTGTTTCTTCATCAAGAATACATTTAACGTCGAAGTCCCCTAGTCTTGCTTCGACTTGTTCCTTTTCTTTGAAGATCTTTGGTAATATGACATCTTTATGTTCCCTCGGTGTTTCTTTCACCTGTATCAATACTTTATCAGATTCCTTCTAAGGTTATGTTATTTTTGGGGTTGTCCTAGGGTTTTCTTCATGTATATTCATTCTTTCAAACTTAACAATCATTCTAGGGAAATCCAATACTTCATGATCCAAAGCTTTGCAACAGATACAATTGGGTTTTCCACCAGGGAATTCCTTATCTAGATGGCCTGTTTTTTTGCAACTGTAACATAGGTTTAATCCTCTCTTTCTCTTAAATGATCCCCAACTTGTTTTTTAATACGCATCAGGATCATGGTAACTAGCCTGTAAAAATTTATTTCTTGGATCCTGCATCCATTTGCTAGTCCAAACATTCTTTCTATGCATAGGTATAACATATCTATCATATCTATTCATATCAAGCTTTCTTTCATATATTAATGCCCTAGGTTTTAATATATGACATAATCTATTAAAAATACCTAGATCCATACTTTAGAAACAAAAATTTCCACTTATCTTACTTCTACCGAGCACAAAGCTTTCAGATCTAAGAACTTTTAACTATTCTTACCTTTATTAGAGCACAGGGATTATAGATCTTACCTCTTCTCTAAAGGTCTGACCTCTTTCTTTCAGAAACTTCCACTTTTACTTTTCTTAGAGCACAGAGCGTTCAAATCTTGCTTCTTTTCTTCAGATCTAACCTTATTAAGAGATTCCTTTTGCACAAATTTTCTTCTTCTCTAATTCCTAGCAATCACAGTTTCAATCTTGGCAACATAACCATTTTTTGGCACAGGGGTAGATGTAGGGTTCAATGCTCAAGAGCGCACAAACAAAACACTAACTATCAACCCTTTCAGCAACACCTGCGAAGCAGATGAAGTCTCACCTAAGCTAGAGGTAGGGGTGGTTGCAAGAATCAGGTGTCTGCAACCATAGATGGGACACAGATATGTGATTATACAACTTACTAGAGCACCTAGCATCATTAGTTCATCAAGATACACTCAATAACCACTTTTCGTATAAGACAGAGCTTTGCAACATCCACACTAATCCAAGCACTTAGCAATAGTAAAATAGATCAAATCCTAGTAGATCAACACTAAGCATCTTCATACATATCAGATCTAACATTCATACACATCTAAGAGCACACAACATAAGTAGATCTACCTAAATATATCAAAGAACTTATCAGAAGAAGAAATAAACACATTGAACCAAAGAAAAAAGCATCACACACAGATTTACGTGGTTCACCCCCACCCTGGGCTACGTCAACCAACTCTTCTTCTTTATTATCTTGGTCAAGCAGTAACAACATAGAGCCTCAACAATCCTTACTCCACACAGGACATAAGATCTGCACAACTCACTAGATCCTTCTTCCTTGTGCTTCAACACAAAGCCTTTCACAACCTCCTATAACCACTTGCACTTAGCTATGGAAGCCTCTTACAATCACGCACAGAGAAATTACAATCCACATCCGATCACATAGATATAATTACTAGAACTAATCCATCGGGCATCCTTACATTGCCTAAGTATCTATTTATATATTACAAAAGTGGGCCTAAGTGTGGGTAAACCCACGGGCCGACATCCCTTTCCCATTACATTAACCCAAAACCCTAAAAGAGGACCAAAGTGGACCAAGATCCTGCGATCTCTGCTTCGCCTGGTGCTCCATCTTTGACAGGGTGTCGAAGTCCAAAATGGTCAATTATGACCAAGTGTTTCTCAAAACTTAGTCAAGGGTCAACACAAAGGTAAACGAAATCTCTTTTTCTGCAAACTAGAATTTGAATGCACAAACAACACCGTTGAGTATGAATCTCTAGTACAAGGGATAAATAAATCCATAGAATTAAACATTAAATAACTAAAGGTTTTCAGATATTCTAAAATCATCATTAGACAAGTAAGGAACACTATACACTGCAACTCTCCCCACCTGAGGAATTATCAACAAGAAGTGCACAGACTAATAGAACATTTTGAAGCCTTCAAGATTACATTGATCCCTGGGACAAAGAACACTCTTGTTGATTTCCTGGCCACCGCTTCCTCAAGGCTATCCTCTTTCGAAGACTATGAAGCCTCCCAGTTCATTGTGGAGCTACTCTACAAGCCATCAGTGCCCAACAATATTTCTAATTGGAAGGTATTTGAAGGAGATGAACAAATCATAAACTTTTTAACCAATCAAGATAATTTTAAAGATTTGTCTATTGACGATGAAATATTTCAGGATCAATTAATAGAAACCGATCCCCATGTAAAAAAACCTGAAACAGATCAATCGACTGACAAACTGAGGTCTGACATGATACCGAAAGGGGTATCCAATTTAGAAAACATTTTTGACTTAAGGGAAAGATTTAAAGGGTCAATGAACACAAAGACAGGGAGTTACTTTCCCATGTACAAAACCATTACTCTAGGAACCCCATAGAACCCTAAGAATATAAATCTCGGCAAGACAATATCTAAAGAAGAAAGGAAGGCCTATCTCAAACTTTTCATAGAATATCAAGATGTTTTTGCATGGTCCTACTAAGATCTGAAAAATTATGATACTCATATCATTCAACACACAATCCCATTAAAACCAGGAGTAAAACCCTTCCAACAGAAGCTCCAGAAGTACCACCCATCCCTGGAACCTCTCATGTGTCAGGAATTGAATAAATTACTAGATGCTAAAATTATCTTCTAGGTTAGACACTCTGCATGGGTAGAAAATTTGGTTCCTGTCAAGAAAAAGTCTAGTAAAATCCATCTATGTGTGGATTTGAGGAACCTCAACAGAGCATGAGAAAAGGAAAACTACCCAGTTCCACCGATGGAGCAACTCTTGCATATCGTGTCTGGTTCTGAGGTTTTTTCTCTGCTGGAGGGTTTTTTAGGTTACAACCAAGTTCTAGTTTCAAAGGAAGAACGTTTGAAAACTACCTTCCGAACCAAGTGGGGAACCTTTTCTTATAAACGCACTCCCTTTGGGTAAATCAATGCAGGGGAAACCTTCGAAAGGGCCATGGATGTGTCTTTCCGAGGACTAAACAACAAATGTGTAATATTTTATTTGGACGATGTGACTATATATTCAAAGAATAGAGAAGATCACATCCAACACCTGACCCAGATTTTCGAAAGGTGTAGGAAATATGATATATCTTTAAACCACAAGAAAACTATAATTGGAGTCGAGGAAGGGAAACTACTAGGTCACATTATATCTCAAGCAGGAATTCACATAGACCCAGAACGAATTAGGGCTATAGCTCAGCTTCCATTACCCCACAACAAAAATGCTATGCAATCCTTCTTTGGGAAAATCAATTTTCTGAGAAATTTCACCCTCGAGTTCACTGAAAATATCAAACCCTTAAAAAAAATGACCCACAAAGATGTTGGGTTTAAGTGGTATGATGAACGAAAAAGTTCTTTCAGCAATATTAAGACTGCAATATCTCAAGCTCCAATGTTGCAAAGTCCCGACTTTAGCAAATATTTCTTCCTCTACACTTTTTCCTCCGACCAATCGTTATATGAAGTATTGAATCAGAAGGATGATGACAACAATGTGGCCCCAATCTCATTTATGAGCACTAATATCCAAGGGGCCAAACTAAATTACCCTACTATAGACAATCAGGCTTATGCAGTATACAAGGCAGTGAAACACTTTAGATATTACATCCTAAAGAACCATACCAAAGCAATTGTGCCTGGTCCCGTAGTCCGATCCCTATTCACTCAACAAGATATGGGGGAAAGAAGAGGGAATTGGATGGTAGTTGTCCAAGAATTTGATCTCAATATAAAACCTACCAAACTGGTTAAGGGACGAGGATTTTTTAAAATGGCAGCAGAAGCCCAGGACCAAGTAAATGAAGACCCCAAATGTGAGAATGACTTGGAATTATGGTGTGGTGAAGATTCATGTGTCTTCCCAGGGAAGGAGTCTTGGTATGAGAAATGGACTTATCTTTTGTATCACGGCACTTTCCCAGAAAACCTAAACCTAAATAAAGGAGAGCTCTCAATCTAAAATCAACACAATATCTCCTCATAAATTCGGTGTTATTCCGTGTTAATTATGATGGGATACTTTTAATATGTCTCGAATGAGAGGACACATAAAAGGTTCTGAAGGAGATCCATGATGGTCCTATAGGTGGACACTTCACATGAATACCATTTCTCATAAAATACTAAGAGCCGACTATTATTGGCCTACTTTGTTCAGGGATACTCAAACATACGCTAGGAACTATAAAACTTGTCAAATGAGTGCGGGGAGGGAAAATAGAGAAGTTGTCCCACTCCAACATGTGGTCGTCTCCAAGCCATTCGAGAAATGGGGGTTAGATATCATAGGATAAATTACATTGAGTTATTCAAAGCAACATAGATACATACTGACTGCCATAGAATATTTCATGAAATGGGAAGAGGTCATCCCTCTGACTCATGTAAACGAAAAGGTGGTGATCCAGTTCATAGAACAACAATTTATCACAAGGTTCAGTATGCCTTTCATCCTTGTTTTCAATAATGCCTCTTATTTTTATTCCACCCTATTAACAGAGTTTTTTTTAGACAAAGGAATCATAATCAGATACTCTGCAAACTACTATCCACAAGGGAATGAAGTGGAAGAATCAACCAATAAGAACCTAGTGAGGATATTAAAGAAAATAGTTGTAGACAACCAAAGGAATTGGCACATTTCACTTCATAATTCCTTATGGTTTGATAGAGTAACWRCCAAGGAATCTATAGGGAATTCCCCATACTTTCTGGTATACGGATAGGAATCCATTCTCTCAAATGGGCTATATCTTCCATCTCTTCATCTTGCTCAAGATTCTAGAGGACAACCCTCATCGATTATACAAAAAACAATTGATACCCTCCTCATGTTGGAAGAAGAAAGGGATAAAGAAAAATCAAAGTTCATTGCTCATCAACAGATAGTTAAAAGGTGGTTTGACAAGCATAAGGCCAAAGAGAAGAATTTTGAAGTAGGAGACTTAGTCCTGAAATGGGACAGAGTGAATGAGCCAAAGGGAAAGCATTCAAAGTTTCATAATATATGGCTTGGAACTTTTTAGGTAGATGAGAAAATTAGGGTAGGCACATATCGGTTTCAAAATCTGAGGGGGGAACCTGATGCCCTCCCGRTGAATAGACAAGCCCTAAAACAATATTTCTGTTAAAAATAAATGTGTGTGTTTTCATGATATTTTGTTTTTAGGTAGGCTGATTGCGGGGTTCTTCATTTTTTCTTGTTACAGTGCATTTTTCTCTTTTGAAGTTTGTGTTCAGCAAGGCATTGGTTGACCTTATTGCATGTGTTATAATGAACTATGTTCCTGACTCATACTTAAATACAACACAAGAAGCACTGTGAGAATTGCGGTTGTTTTGAAGGAGTATCTGTCTAACCTGTGAAAATAAACAACCTTGGCAAAGAGATGAATTATTCACCTGGTGGTTTGGAAAAAACTAAAGGGAAAGAAGGTAATTTGGAAAGGACCTCATGTACCCCTAAACATAGCAAGACAAAATTCACCTTAACCATCTCATTTTTTGCAAATAACAGACGTCCTCCTCTCCCACTCACTTAGGGCATTCTGTCGAAATAAAATCAATTATGTCAAATCTGTGCAAATTAGGAGAGGGTATGAATATAACTCTATCGGGAATATGGACACTCACTGGCAGTGGAGTAAGGTCTATGACGTCGGGGTGACTCCGTCAAGGCTATGGATTCTCGCTAGCAGTGGAGCAACATCATAGCAAGTGAATGAAGATAACTAAAAGGCCTGGTGCCAGTGAATTCTTGTCTCTACCACTCAACTCTTGTCAAAAGAGAGCATGGGTCATGGTTGAGGGAAACGAAGGTGGAATAAAGGTTGAAACCCCATAGGCAGGCCCAAATTCACCAACCAGGGAATCTCAAACGCAAGGATAAAAGAGGCTCTGATAAAAACCAATTAAGTTCTTAACCAGCTTTTGCATCAGCTGAGACCGAGGAAGGAACAAAGATTATTATTTTTCCCAGTAAGTCGTCGTTTGTTGAGCACTCAACACAACCTAAAAATCCTTATCAAATTTTGGCACTTTTTGGGTACCACTTGTTTTCTGCACTGTCTGACTCAACTTCATTTTGGGAAATGTTTTATCTTTGTTTGTTTTCATGACTCTTATCACCTATTCAGGTTTGTTTGAACTTATGAAACCTCATCTCTAAAATACCTTAACACCTGAATTAAGAATCAACAACTAAACACTGCACCTAATGCACTCATGTTTGACATCAGAAAGGATTCAAGTAAGTAAAGGAACCACAGAAAAACAATATTCGATGAGCATCGATCCTCATCGGAATCAACAAAAGGAAATTTTGGTTTATGTAATTTTTTTGCATAAAGGTCCGAGAGATAGCCGATCCCCTTCACCATTGGTAAAATACGAGGAAGATAAATGTTAACAAAGGACGTAAAGAAATCGTCAATAACTGATTCCCGATGCACTTTCTCGAGATCAGGGAAAATCCAGAAGGATCACAAAAAACATTTCAACTGCGATAGAATTATCTCTAATCGTCGATCCCCGATGCGTTTTCGGATTTGGGACTTTTTCGAGGAAGCCAATCCGAGAGCACTTAGGTAGGTTTATCACCTATCTCCAATCCTTGACACTTTTTGGCATCAATAAGTTAGGATTTGTTTTAGAATGAATAGATTAAGGAAATTCCCGACTCCGATTAACACGATCGAATTAAGTCACTAGTCTCGAATATCACATGTCTTTACCATGTAATAGGGTCATAGGGTCTAGTTCTATCCCTAGTCATTTTTGGTTCCCTAGGTCCTAGTCACACCTCTGAGTCATCTTTGACACATCAGCACTGTATGTAATATAGATCAACATCGAAGCTTTTGCAGAAGGATATCAACGAAAATTTTCACAGCACAATCCCGGCCCCCGATCCAACAACTGAAAGATTGGAGATATGGGGCGTTTGCAACATTAGATATAATCGGATTTTGGACATTTAAAGAACTATTTAATGCCCAATCCTACATTAGTTTCTACCACGTGCGCCAATTAGACAACAACATTTTGAAATTACCAATAGACCACATTACCACCCGTGCCTTCTTCGTCAACCCACAATGAATTTAAGTTTAAACGCCTCTAAAGATCCGGCGTCATATTTGTTGAAATTTCACTCATAACCTGAATTGAATGGCTGATGTGACATAATAAGATCATCCCTGTTTAAATCTCTAGAACCGCTGTGAACAAATTCATTCTATGCATAAGTGAATTCTAGAGCATCCAAAGGAGAAGAGTGAGAAATTTGAGATTGTACTAACCCTTGTGATTATCAAAACCAGGTTTAACAAGATTTAGAGTTGTAGAAAGAATGTCGGTGAGAAATCCAACCACCAAACGCTTGCCGAGAGCACCAAAGATGAAAGAACCAGATATAGGTGAAGTTTCTTCTCTAGTGACCATGAGGTAGTTGGAGTACGCCCCTAGGCCAGAGTTGGTCATCAAAACAACAAAAAAGAAATATTCTATCCAGTCTACATCCTTTGGTGATGTAGAGGCAAGCACTGGATCCAAGGTAGCACTCCCACAATGGGGGGATCTCTTCAAAAAAATTAGCTGAGAATAATTCCTAGAATATATCCCACACAACGACCTGGACATAAGGGCGTTCAATGACCAGGTGTTCCCCAACATCCGACGGTTGTATTTACACATGGTGGCAAGAAAAACCCACATTTTCCCCTGCATAGAAGTTCTGAAATGGATCATCAACCATACAGACGGGAAGAAGTGATTGATCAACGACAAGAATGGGAGATGCATTAAATTCTTCCTCTCGACAGAAGTCCATAAATACTACAATCTCAAGGACCCATAGGAGTGGCTCAACACGGACTTTGTGGTAAATGTTTATGAGTTCCATGACACCAGTCAGTTGATGTCATCATGGTGGAAAGAGGAAAAGAAGATCAATAACTGGAGCAATGGTTGGTATGGAATGATTAATTTGAGGGAGCCATACATATATTTGATGGCTCTCATCTGACAACTATATGGAGAAAAGGATGGCTCCAAGTTTTCGAATGCATGGATGACTTTGGAATACACAGTTACAATCCTTGGGAGAAGCTTCAACTAGGGAGCGATAATCTCCAAACAATTAAGAATCTATGTACAGTAGGCTTAGATGCCTAAGGAAGGAGAGAAACCAACTTTCTACATGGCCTCATACCTGCTCGATGTCATGTGAGAAAGGAAATTCTTCACCAGCATGAATCTGAGCTAGCATGTTGCAGAGCTCCCGGTACATGTCTACTTCAGAGTGCTATCGGAGAATAGGTACAAGAAATCTTACACACTCATTTGCAATGAATTCATCGCTCACATTTATTTTATTATTTTTAAGAAGGAATACCCAAGGATATCGGTGGAAGATAAGAAAATGATATCCAAGATAGGCCATTGGTACTTGGATGAGTTCTCAACCTACATAAGGGTGGTTAGGGCCACCAGAGCACCACATATCCTACCAGCGCAAGTCCCGAACCGACTCATCGTGGGAGAAATCTGTTATCATACCATCCTGTAGGGCTATAATGCCACATTGGTCAAAGAAATGAAATAATCGTTCATACCCTATGGTTATCATGTGGGGTTCTATCTGGTAAAGGATGCTTCTCAAGACAAACAATAAGGGTTGAGCCAAATTGAATTCAGGTTCTCGATAGGACGATTCCACAAGCATGACCCTAAAGGCCTGGTCCTCCAACATGCTTTGTAAGTATCATGCTGCTAGTCATATGCTCATGATAAGTTTTAGGACAAATTATTCATAGAGAACGCCCAGGACTGGGATGAGGTGGTGCAGAGGAGGGCCAACCCAAATATGACCAGGTTCAAAGCCATGAGCATGGATGAACAAGTGGAAACAATAGAGTATTCAGCTCAAGAGGCCCTCAGATCCAATGAAGAAATTAGAGTGGTAGAGACAATAGAGGCACAAAGAAGGGGATTTTTCTTGACACCAAAGGAAAATACAAAGGGATTTCTCTTAATGGAATAGGCACAAAGATTCATTGATCAGTTGCAGAATGACCCAGACCTCATAGAGATGACAAGGGTTCCTATCGACAACCAAATTGAAAGTCAGGGAAAACCAAGTGACCTAGAGCCAATACAGATTGAAGAAAACACAGGTCATATAACCATGAAGCTTCAACACCATAGGTCAGATAATCAGGGGAAGTTCCATCTCATCCCGAGATAACGAGGACATTAGGGATAATAAGTACACCAAATTCCCTATTTGATCTAATAACCATATACGAAGGTGAGTTGAGTTCAAAGGTGTCCCTGGTCACTCCAATGAAAATCACAGAGGAAACAAAACCTGAGAAGGAATCCACCCTAGGTCCTAATTCTCCAATTCAAAGCATTCCACAGAATGAGCACGAGGTAGAAAGTTCCTTGGACACTGAGCCACTTGACACAATGGAAACCCCAATGGACAACTTGAGGGATGAGCTAGGATCGCATGAACAAGGGGAAGAAATTCCACAATAGGGAATCGACATCTCGACAGTCGATTACCAAGTAAGTACCGAGCCTTCCTCTGATTCATCAATTTTGGCCAGTACTTTAACCCCTGATGAGAAACAACCAGAGGCCAAGCCTTCATGACATACAAAAGAGGTTAAGGAACCCGGTCTTGAACATATATACATCGTTGAGAGATTGTGAAACACTCTTACTTGGGGAGAGCAACAAATCCCCAAACATGTGGATGAGGTCGCCAATATATAAGAAATATCCTACGACTGAAAGACAAAATCCGTCATAAAGAGAACTACCAAGAAAAGGAAGCTTACTTTGGACAATTCCATCCTCATCACCACCGAGGAGAAATTGATCAGTACAGAGCATGGCAAGACATCTGAGCTTATTAGTGTAGAAATGGAAATCACAGATGCCAACCTGGATAGAGAAAGGAAATATGAAGAGGAGTTGGTCGCTGCGCTAAAGGAGTTGGAGAATCTACGTCGTTTAGTGAAAGACTATCAGGACTCCACACAGGCCACTCCATGTAGGCCACAATATTTTTGAGGAGTGAATTCGGGATGCCTACAACAAATTCATGAATGAGCGACACGTTTTCACTGCAGGGATAACTGATTTACAAGAATACACCCTTATGGTGCTACCAACATGCAAAGACATGGAAATATGGTATGAGAAGGATCTCCAAGTGATGGAAATAATTGATTACATCAACACAGTTCAAAAGAGCGGTGATCGAAACGAGTTTATTTGGGTGCTAAGGGACATCAACATAGACCGTATAAGGAATTTGTCCGAATCGGAATGAAGATATTTAGAACTCGGCCGGGAGATCCAAAATGGGACAATTATTGAAGGAGATAGAACAAAGATCAATCGAACTTGACGAGAGACGATATCCTAGAATTGTGCCTGAGGAATTTGTCAACTTTCATGACATAGTCAAAATACATGCATAACAAGATTCATTGTGGAAAGATTGCGAGCATGGTGCTAGGTCAAGTACATCAGTTCATGGAGCACTCGATCGAGGCTTGGATAGTGTTACAACAATTAAGTGTTAAAGTAAAGTGGAAAAGGTGGAAAACATGGCGCTAGGTCAAGTACATCAGTTCATGGAGCACTCGATCGAGGCTTGGATAGTGTTACAACAATTAAGTGTTAAAGTAAAGAATCGTAAAGAACTGTTTCAAAACTATCTTAACTGAGAAGTCTTGTTTAGGAATGGAGACAAGTTTCTATTTTTCATCAAAGGTGTATGTGATTGGATCATAAGAAGGAATTACTTCTGAATTTATCTCATTAATGGATGTTGTAATGAGTAAGAGTTTTTGAATCTATTGATAAGTTAGATGATTTAATATTTTAATAGTTCTTATCTCTAATGATGGAAAGAAAATCGTGGTGTTAATGTGTGATTAGTGATTAGAGCTAAGGAAACTAATTTTCTTGCCATCGTTTTATTGCATGTATGTTTTCTTTCGATAATTGTGTCTCAGTCAATAATTGAAATACCAACAAGTTGATGTATTAGTATTAGGCTTGTCGTAGGTTTGAAAATCTTTGTTTGCATGCTTAAGCACGAGGGTTATCCTGAGATCAACCTTCCTCAATAGTTAAGTTTTCCCCCTTTACTTTTACCCGACTGGTTTATACCAACACCTATCTTTTATCAGACCCATTGATAAGAGAAAATACAAAAAAGAGAACGTTCGGATTGAAGGAGGATTTTTTGCAAGAAGATATCATGTAAATCACTACGTAAAGCCCATCGATTAATTGGTCAGATCATGAGATCTGGAGAACCATTCCACTATCAAACGCTACAGATTCTAATTGGGCCTCGATGGTGGATTTGGTTCCTACTATTGCGTTAAATGGATTTAGGAACCCTCAACATGAATTCATCCTTGCGACATTTCCTGAGTAACTTTCATTCCATGATGTTTGTGGCCATTCTTTTCGTTGCATCACTAATATGCTTGATTATGATTCTACACGACCTCCTTTCTGTACCATACTTCTTCTTCATTTCCTCAGCTAGTGCCTTCTCCTTCATCTTGTCATTGAGGAACTGCACGGGTGTCTCCCCCCATGTTGGTAGCCCTGTGATGTATGCGATGAGCTCTATGTCTATTGTGACGATATGTTCCAGCCACAGGTATCCTCTGTGGGTGACCGCCATTAGCTGCTTGAGGAAATTTTTTTCATCTCGGCCACTCCCAAAGTGCGGGATATCCAACAGGCCTAGAATTATGGTTCTAGATAGTCCTGCTACCCACTGGCTTGGTTGGTTGATCGGTTCGCCAAAAGGTCCTATACCCACAATTTCCAGGTAAACTTTCTTATAAAACTCTGGGAACTTGTATGTGTCAGTTACATCATCGTATGAGTATCACAATTTTTCCATGTGGCCTAACATGTTTCCCAAGATATGCACACCATCTGGAATGCGTGGAAAGACTATGGTTGCAGTGACCTACTTGCGTGGTGATATTGGTACTTGTTGTTTTCCCTTCTGCTATGGTGGCTGACTCGAGGTCCCAGCCTCCATTGTTTTGTCTTTTTCATACCGTTCTACCCAACTAGTGACATATTCCACTATGTCCTCCTATGGCTACTCTATCATGGTTGTGTGTGACCTTTCTGGAGCAGTCATTTCTAGCTAGTTCAGGGCCATCCCATTGACTCTCAGGGATTCTTCAGGGTTTTCAAGGTGCGAACAATTGCCTGCGTTCTCAACTTATTGTCCTTGTCTCCCTTCCAGCACAACAATGTGCATGCCCATTGGTGTTGTCTATTGGGTTTCCTCCACTATTGGTGCGGGGCTTCTTGGTGTCATATTGGGCGACAAGATTTCGTCCACATTGACGACTTTTGGAGGTTGAGGTGGTTTTTGTTCACTTCCATGTGGCTGCAATGGTGGTATTTCATTGGTTCGAGGTTGTCTGCAAGTCTGGCTTGGATCTCCCAGTTTGGGTGGTGCCATGGTGGTAAATATGTTCTCCCCCGATCTTAGTGGCCTTTGTAACCTCTACAAACTTTTCTCTCTACTCTATATACTCTATCGCTCTATGATTTTCTCAATTTCACAATAACCCTTTCAATCTTGGTGTGCTTCCCTTTTATAGAAAATCAGGTGAAACTTATCAGAGACGTTACCCAAATTGTGTTTTAAATGAACCAATGCTTCCTGCATACTTTCCATTGATTTCCCTTGTTGTCTCCAGTTTGCGCAATTAATGCGGTGTCCCTTCAATCGTTCTTGTCATTCAATTTTGATAGCCACCATCCACTTACGGTTATTTTTCGTACCCGCAATTTTTTTTGTTTCTGCCTCTTAGTGGCCATTGGTCCTCTCTCCATCGTGGTATAATTTTTGAGTGTGCATGATCATTCTCTTTTCTACGTGCTTCTCCTTTATTGCTATCTTTTGATTTCCGGCACGATAACCCCTCTATTTTTTTTTAACTGTTGGGAGGTCGACTATCCCTATACAGCTTCAAGAAAATCCCATTAATCATCCCTCTGAGTTATGTTCCTCCTAAATCCTTCAACTGTACATCTCCCCTGTCTATAACAATCTTTAGTTCATATGGTCCTAACCAATGAATTTTGAGTTTTTTTGGTTTCTAAAGAGATTTACTATCATACACCAAGACTAAGTCTCCTTCCTTGAAATTATTCTTTTTGATGTTTCTATCATGCCAAGCTTTTTCCCTTGCTTTCTCTACTTCTTGATGAAAACCTTCTAAAATCCTCTCTTCCTCCATGATCATAAATTGAATTATCCTTTCCTGTAGTGTGCCTCGTGTTGTCATGTTTGTAATTGTTGCTACATGCATACTAGGTACCAAGAATTATAATGGCACCACTGCTTCTTGAGCATACACCTATCTAAATGGCGTATGTCCTCTCAAATTTTTTCATGTGGTCTTGTATTCCCAAAGTACTACTGGTATCTTCAAGTACCAATCATCCCTATTAACATTGCAGATCTTCGTCAATGCATTCTCAAGGATTTTGTTAAAGACTTCCACTGTTCCATTTGCTTGAGTATGATATGGTGTACTATTTTGATGATAAAATTCAAACTCCTCAGTCATATCTCTAATAGTCTTGTTAATGAAGTGAGTGCCTTGGTCACTCATCAAAATCCTTGGGCATCCAAATATAGTAATCACATGCTCAAACAAGAAATGTTTTGTTGTCTCTGAGCTGCAATCTTTTACTGATGCTAATTATGCTCATCTTGTTAAATATCATGTTGTAGTGATAATGTACCTCGATCCTATCCTTTTTTCTCGTGGGTTAATTGGTCCCACAAAATATATTTCCCATTTTTTGAATACCTACAAGGTTAGTTGTGGTCTCAGGGGCATATCATCCCTTCTATTCGGTTTACCAACCCTCTGATATACATCACATTTATGGTAGTAGTCATTTGCATCTTTGTGAACGGTCGACCATTGTAGTCCTACGCGCAATACATTTTGTGTGGTAGATTTACCTACATATTTTCCTCCTTCTATTCCCTCGTGGGATTCTACTAACATCCTTGGTCTTTCATGCTCTAGAACACACCTTCTCAAGATGCTATCTGCACCCATTTTGTATAAGTGTCCTGCAATCAATTGATAGTATGCAGCCTGACTACCAGGGGTGTAGTCCTTGTACTCAAGCACTAGATGATGTATGCGAAGTATTCATAAAATATCTGTACTGAAAATAGTTGTGTGTCGGGAAAGTTGTCCTCTAGATTCGTAGGTTCCTCCCCATTTGTGATCCTCGACAGGTGATCAGGTCCTGCATTCAACTTTCCTAGTTTGACTATCACTTCAAATTCAAATTCCTAGAACAACAATAACCATATACAAATTATCCCCCCCCAACACTGGCTTGTTGACAAGGTATTTGAGCGTTGAATGGTCTGTGAATATTTTGAAATGTTTTCCCAATAAATAATGCCTAAAATTATGAAGCGCATAGACCATCACAAAGACTTCCCTTTCTGTGATATTATAATTTTGCTCCAATTTTGACAGTTTTCTTCTAGCAAATGCTATCGGATGGTATGATTCTCCTACTCATGGTTGTTCCAAAATAAATCCAAGTGCTATGGCTAATGCATATACATGGACATGGAACATCTTTTACCAATCTGGGAATACTAGTATTTGTGCGGTTACCATATTTTATTTCAGGGTGTCCAATCCGCGTTGACAGTCCTCATCCCACTGAAACTTGTTGTATTACCTTAACAATTTCTCCAGTGGTGCGGTGATCTGCGCATGCCCATTTATAAACTTATTGTAGTATCTTTCGTGTCCCAATTGGAAGACTGTTTTTGGTGGTGGTAGATTAATAATTACTACAATATTGGCAGGATCTACTAGAAAGGCTTGCTTGCATACTATATGGACCAATAGTATCCCAAAAGGTGTTCTGAATATGCAATTTTTGATATTTAACGATATCTAACATTGCCTGCATCTTTCTAATATCAATATCAACACTCCTACATGGTATTTCAACAAAGTGTAGACTGTCCAATCATCCATATATACCTCTAGAAACTGGTGGATGAATTCCTTGAATGCCTCTATAACCACTCTAGAAAATATTGTTGGTGCATTCTCCAATCCAAACGACTTGACCATATACTGGTAAGATCCCCATTCTGTGGAAAAAGTGGTCTTGTATCTGTCTTCTGGTGCTATCTTGATTTTATGGTATCCTGCGAATCCATCAGTGAATGAATAAGATTCATGTCCTCCTACATTCTCCAAAAATTCATCTATGAAGGGAGTAGAGAATGGGTTATGTAGGCACAAATTGTTCAACTTCCTCAGGTCAACACATATTCTTATGCCCCCTTGTTTCTTCTCCTGAACTACCATCGGTCATACCCATTCTGATTCCTCTACAGGTTCTATGATTCCAGCCTCTAAAATCCTACCGATTTCAGCTTTGAATTTTTTCTTATATATGGGATTTAGTTTGTATGGTCATTGTCTGATCGGTCTTTCCTTAGATCTGAACGATATCTTCATTTCTCCTAGTTCTCCTACTATTCCTTTCATTTCTATGAACATTGTTGGGAATAGGTTGTTTTACTCACACATTAACTCTATTATGCTTTCCAATGTTTGCTCATCCCAGTAGTCTCCAATGTTGGCCATTTTTGGATTCTAAATTGTCCCAATGTTGACATTATTCACCTTGATCGACGTAGCAATTAGTTTCGATTAAAGAAGTGGACCTTCCACTTCTCTCTCGCCTTCAACTTCCTTAATCTGAATATCACGTGGGTCATCGTCATCTGGTGCTTCTTCCTACACATGGTAACATGACAATAGTTCTTTTACTGTTTGCCTATTTTGTTGTTGTTCCTCTGTCATGAGTTCAACCTCCAGTTCTTTAATGAATATCACCCCTATGATTTTTTTAAGTGTTACATCTATGTTGGGGTTCTCATGCTCAAATGAGAAAGTGATTGTAAAATTCTGTTGTAATACTGTGCAACTCGTAGTTCCTCTGCGCAGTTCCTGGTCTGCATACCAATTTGTTGGGATGCCTTCTAATGTGTGAACAAAATGATGAGGCCATTCCTTCGGTGGCGTCATCCTCCATATAATTCTTCACTTCTCCAAGTGTTCTACTAGTGCTCCCTATCCATCATATTTCTCTAGCTGGTTACTTCCTTGTTCTGCACCAAACCTAATGCATAATAACCACTTACATTGGTACCAGTCTTTCACTGTTTCTTTGTGCGCACCCCACCATCTTGCAGGTGTTGCCTTGAGTGCTATATCTAGGACTAAGAGACTCTGATTTTCTAATACTTCATATTTTTACCGTGTTAAGAATTCTTCTAGAGCATTCACCCCATGGAAGATGGGAGGTTCCCTTATCTCCGTACCTACCCATCTTACTATGCGGTCTATTCTTGCACATCTTCTTGTGGAGACTTCGTGTAACCTCTATTGCCAATTTTCTAAGCCTGTATCCAAGTCTTACGCACATGAGGTGATTCTTTGCCAACTGAGTACCCCATATGTAGCTAGGTTCATGTAATCTTCATCTCGCACAGTTTTTCTATACAACTTGTTGATTTCCTCAAGGTTCAAGCAAGTAGGTTCTACAAACCTTTCCCCTCCTGATGGGTCCAATGGAACAATGACTATGTATTCTCCTGACTCGAAGGTCATCTTCCGCATATTTAATTTGATTATGGCCTGGTTATCAAATGCCCAATCTAAGCCCAACAATTCTGGATAAGGTTTTGTGCCATCCACTATCTCTATTACTTCGAAGTCGGCTTTAGTCTGTACTCCATCCAGATCTACTATTACTCCTTTTAGTCTTCCAATTGGTAGAACTCTATGTTGATTTGCTAGTTTCAGCTGAACAAGTGAATATCCTAATGTGGGTTCTCCCATACATTTCCATGTCTTATTGGGTAATACATTAACTTCGGATCCTAAATCCAGTATAATATCCCCCATGTTAAAATATCCAATGTTGGTTTTCATCCTGAATTCCGTACTTGTTCTCCTTCTTGTATGTAGGTGATTGACTGTTTTCTGTTCTAACTTTCTTTCTACTTCTATGCTACATCTTTCTAGCATATTTTGTAACACTTTAATAGAGGATGGATCATTTAGTATTCTGACACAAGGTTGCAAAAAACCCTTAATGGTACTTACTTGTCCCAATGGCTATGGTTTTTCGATGTGATCCAACGATGGAGGCATCTCGTACTTTGGTACTTCCTTATTATGTTGCGTAGTTGATGTTGATTCAATTTCTGACTTCAGGAATTCTTGTCTGGCTTGATTTAATATCTCCTTCTCATTCTACGCATCAAACTGCTTCTTTGCTTCAACATTCTTTTTCACCCAATGGTGTTGTACTGGCTCTTGTCCTACTGCCTTGCTTCCTATTTTAGCTCCTCCCCGTGTACCTATGTTGATGTTTCTCCCTTCATCCCTTGCTTCTGCTGATATCCACTAAACATTATGATTTTTCTAATTCCTCTTTTCCTGGATCTTCCCTAATAGTGTCGGGAATTATTCTGTATCATGATCTGATGCGTGACAATACATACAAGTCCCTGGTGGAAGTGGGCATTCTCTTTCATATTAATGTCCTGGTTAGTGACAATTGTGACATACCACTAGTCCTCTACCTCTTCCAAAACCTCCTCTTGCTCTTCCTCCACCTCTGTATCTATCCCGATCCCCTCACGGTGTGTTATACTGAGGCGCCTGGTTATACTGCATCGTATTATAATGTGGTTGTGCAGTGTTATATTGTGGTTGTGCAGTGTTATATTGTTGTTGCACAATGTTATATTGTTGTTGCGCAGTATTATACAAGGTTGGTACTTGGTTAAACTAAGTTGCATCTTTCTTGGTCATCGTTTCTACCTACAACCTATATGCATTTGATGTTCTTTCCTTCATCAGGTCCATGGTTCTGCAATCTTTGTCATCATGACCTACTGACTTGCAAAAGTTGCAATACGAGCTCTTCGGTATTTTCTGGCACTTCTACATCATTGGGCAGTGGTATGGATCATGAGCCTACTTCTTACAGATCTCACACCAGAGTCCTCCTGTAGATAATGGGTTTGGCACTCTTGTTGCCATGTATTGCACGAATGTTGGAAATTCATTCTTATGGTGTCCTTTGATCCTGCATGTTGTACACCAAACAACTTATCTTTTGTCCTTATCTTTGTTCTGGTTTAGTTGGAACGTTAATTTCTTCAGATATTCCTTCATCTCCTTTATGGATGGATCTGTCTTTTGATATTGGTTTTCTTCCAGTTGTAGGGATGCTTGTAGAGCCTCTATTTGCATCTGAAACTTTTGTTGTTGCAATAGATACTTCAAGTGTGGTAGAAGTGAATTGATGAACATATGCCTGTGATTCATATATGTCATGATGTATTTTAGCTTTCCCTCCAGTTGTTTGAATCTCTGATCAATCTCCCATATGGATTCTCCTGGTTTCTGTCTAATTTATATCATCTCATTCATGTATTGATCCTCTGAACTAGACTTATGGAACTCATTTATCAACATCTGATTGATATCTCCAATCGGTCTAGTTGTCCCTAGTCAACTATTTGCATCTAAATGCATACACTAGTCCAGTGTGCAATCTATTAATGCAATATCTAATTGTGCCAGTTTAGTTTCCTCATTTGTGATCTGTTTTTCTTCCGAGATCTTTTCATAGATAAAGAGGTGCTTCGTCAGGTCCTCTGACGCTTCTCCTTTGAATTATGGTAACATGATGGTGGGATCATGTCCTTTCATATTCAATGTTGAACTACTACCTCTACGTGATGTAGATACTTGACTATTTCTTCCTGAACTAGCTCCCCCAGTTGTTGTTCCTTGTGTATATGTACTTCTTGTTCTGTTCCTTCTCCCTAAATTCAGTTGTATTAATGGTGGTGTTCTTCTTGGTGTATTAGTCGCAAATGGGTTTATGGGTTCGACACTGACACTGATATGGATAGGAGTGTTTCCTTCTATTTTCGTTCTTTGGACCTCTCGTCTTCCTCTCATATGTTTCACGTAGGATTTCCTCAATCTTCTTCAGAGCATGAAGATCCTATACCTTGTTGAAATATTGTAATTGCAAAGAGTATTCTATTTATTATTAAGTTATTATTCATTATATCAATCCCCTTTTGTGGATTGATCATGTTGGGAATTATAATTGACCAAATCCCATTTTGTGGATTGGTCAAACCCTAAATATATTAATAAAATTGAGAAGTCGACCTCGAGGCATATTAAAGTGGTTTTAACCACCAAGAAGACAAATCGACCCTACCCAGTGAAGAGACACATTTCCAACACCTACTAGTATGTATAAATAAAGGAATCCAACACTTCATTTGATTACTCACTCATTTTCTCATCCAATGCGCAAGTTTGGTAGCTGTAGTTGGGAGAAGAAGGAAGAGAGAGGCACATTTCTCATTGGAGGATATTCTATAGTGTTTGGTTTATTGTCTTGGCATTGTATTGGTTATCTATATTAAGGAAGATTTTGTTGGGTTTTCTCCCCCATGAGGGTTTCCTAGGATAAATGATGTGTATCTTGTGATTTTGTTTCTTTCAGTGATCCTATCTATGTTATGGTTATCTAGTAAATTGAAAATAAACCTAAAAATATATTAAACATTAACATGGTATCAAAGCTAAACTGAAGAGAGCATCTTTCACTGGATAAATAAAAACGTCATTGTTGTCGTACAAGAAAATTAGGGCTTTTGTTGAAGAGGAATTTCAACCTAAAATTCATCTAGAAAAGTGCACCCTAGCCTAGATAACTCCTTGGCACCTTTAGCACACTTTTTTAGTGGATAGAACTCTCAGAAAGTGAAACCCTAGTTTTCACTAGTACTAGAAGTACCAAAAAACCATAACTAGTACCAAAAGTACTAGTCCAAAATTCCGTTAGTCAATTTTGAAGGGGAAAATTTTGGATTTTCTGAAATCTAACTGCACCAGGCTACTTGCCTCAGCCAAGCACACCTCTTGGTAAGCTCAAAATTAAATTCTAAGCATTATCATTTTTTGTTCATTTTCCTAGCTCTAGGTAAAGATGTCTTTAAGCACTAAGCTTGTTGACAAGATAGAAGGTATGGAAAATATTCGTTCCTGGAAGTATAGGATTGCACTCATTCCTGAAGAGAATGACCTAGAAATATTCTTTAAATAAGATGTATCGGAACCTACCTATGTTGCAACTAAAGAAAAACACCAAAAGAACACAGTTAGGGCCAAGAGAATCAATACAACTTTTATTAAAGATCACTTGATTCCTCAAGTGGATTCAAAGAAGACTCCAAAAGAAATTTTTGATTCCCTAACTGTATTGTATGAAGGAAATAACATCAATCAAAATATGAATCTAAGAACTCAACTCAAAACTACAAGGATGCAGAAAGGATAAGCAATTTAGGAGTATTTCTCTAGAATATCATAATTCAAAGAAACAATAGAAGAAATTGGTGATACTCTATATGAATACAAACTTATAATGACATCCCTTAATGGTCTCACAATACCTTGGGATGCATTCATCCAAGCTATTTGTGCCAGAAAGGAGAAATTAAACTTTGACAGTCTTTGGGAAGAATGTGTTCAAGAAGAAGCAAGATTAGCTAACCAAGAAACATCACTATCAAGAGATGAAGATAAAGCCCTAGTTAATAATACTAAATGAGGAATAAAGAGGCCTTAATTCCAGAAATAAACTCACAAGGAATCTCACCCCCCCAAAAAATTCATACATAGAGAATCTCACTCTCCAAGGAGATTCTAGAAGTTTCAGAAAGGTCAAAGAAGAGAAAAATGTTTCTCATCCTACCGATGTTACCATTGTGACAAAATGGGACATATTGCTAAGAATTTTCTAGCTAGAAGAGAAGAAGACAATAAGAGAAACAAGAGGCACCATGCTTGTACAGTTGAACATGAAGAGACACCCACAAAGATAATAAAAGAACAGATTGAAGACTATGTATTAATCTATGCCCTCTTAGGATCAGTGTCACCTAGTGAGGATACTTGTCTTATAGACAGTGGTGCTTCCGAGAACATGACAGGTCAAAGATACATTCTCTCTTTCCTTACAGAAAAGAAGTTTCCCCAGAAAGTTACACTTGGAGATAGTTATCAATACCTTATCAAAGGAGTAAGAGAATTAAATTACAAACTTGATTCAGGGACCCCAATGAAGATGAAGGATGTACTATATGTACCAGGTTTGACAAAGAACTTTATATCTCAGCTTTAGAGAATAAAGGATTCATAGTTTCCTTCATAGATGGAGAATTGCTTATGCGGCCCAAAGTAAAAACCATGGAAGAAGAAATTGTTATTGGAAAACAAGAAGGTGGCTTGTATAAGCTAAAGGGTCACTCAGAAGAAGCCTTGACCCATTCAATTGAGAATCCATTTGAACTTTGGCATAGAAGACTAGCTCACATCAACTAATAAGCATTACCATACATAAGCAAGGCAGTCACAGGTCTACCATAATTCAAGGTTGACCATGAAGGTGTGTGCAATGGATGTGCATGAGGAAAGAACATCAAGAACCCTTTCCAGAAGAGAGAAAATAAAGAACAAGGATTCCTAGAGCTCATTCACTCATATGTATGTGGCCCAATGACATCAACCTCCATCAGTGGGTATGTATACTATGTGTCTTTTATTGATGACTATTCTCGCAAAACCTAGGTTTACTTTTTGAAATCAAAAGATGAAGTGTTTAGTAAATTCAAGGAATTCAAAGCCTTG
>SNQJ01S0118002.1:8719-27600 GCA_010110895.2 Picea sitchensis
TTTACTACAACACTAAGTGCTTTTGGAATTGAGCATATATAGTGTGTGGCTATCTTTGAAACAAAAGACTTCCCTGGGTTGATAATTTATGTTTCACTTGGTTGTTTGAAATTAATTAAGCAATTATAGTGACCAACAATGGACAGGGTATTTTTTCTCCTATTATGCCTGAGATGATGACACCAAGAACAAGTATTGGATATGATGATATTGTTTCCTCCTTTCCTGCACCTACCCTTATTGAAAAAGGGTAAGTTTTGTTCATTTTAGGTGGAGTTCATATTGATTCGCCAGCAGAGAAATATGTTGAATGGATTGATGAGATGGTTATTCCTAACATGCCAGAAGATGAGAATATTATTGTTGATGACACTATTATTGATACACTAAGTTTTTATACTCCTGAGAGTACACCAGACCCTAAGCCTATATCTCTTGATCAACCAACACAAAAATTGGTGCCTTATCGTGATCCTCTTCATAGAAATATAAGGAATGGAAAAATTATGCTTTCTAATATTTGCAGTAGAGATATGAAATAAAGAACCAAGGACCAGTACTAACTATGAGGATATATTGTGGTTGGATTGATGAGTGTTCATGGACACAGATGACCAGATTTTTTAAGAGTTCATGTCATTGTGTTTCATTTGTTGTATGGATGCATAATGCTCCTCTTCATTACTAGATTCTTTGTAGTGGTCTATCTTGTTCATTATTGATTGTTTTTTAATGGTTGACCATAGAATCAATCTGAATTGATAGTCGAATAGAATTAGACTTGGATATTGGTTGAATGGTACTCAACCAAAGATGACAGTCTATTAGAAATTTTTCGACTGAGTTTTGACTTGTAATTGTTCATCAACTGGTGTTTCGAAGAAGATCTTTCGATGATGCTTTGATCCCCCAACTATGTTTAAAGGGGGGAGTTATTTTAAGTTTTTGATGCGTAAACTTGTTGACGAAAATTTGGTCACCTATATGTTCCCTCTCTTAGAATAATAAAAAAATGATATCGAAAAATGAAACTTTTTGAATTCTTATAATTTCACTGCATATCCCTCGGTCTAATATTTTCCACGTATTTTTCGGATCGAAAATCTAAGTTCGTATGCTAAAGATATCCAGGTTTAAATATTAAGCAGAAGATGGTGCTTCTTCCATGCTGAATAAAGCTAATTTCTCGAAAACATATCCAGATTTTGCGGGCACAAGACTAATATTTTTCGGTCTCAATTCCCTTGTTTTCTTCAAAATCTTCATGGGCCCAGGACCCTTGGTTTCTTCTTTAAAATTCGGGTTCAAAACCCATAAAAACTTTATATGCGTGGGCACCCACCATACTCTCCACACTCGACACTTCACCTCACTATACTCTCCCCTTATTTCCCCCTCTTTCCATACTTAATTTTATTTCCTCTCCTCTCCATTTTTCCTCCATGGTGGGTGGACTCATTACCCACACCCACTCATTATCACTCACCCACACCCCTCTAATCTCCCACCACTCCACACTTAGTTTTATTTTGAATCCGTAGCAGACTCGCAGACTCACCCTCACCCATTTTCCTTCACTTCCCTCACTCCGTCACCTCACGATTCCGCCACACTCCTTTCTTCGCCCCTTAATTCACCTGGCGTCACCCTTATTCCTCTGCCACCTACATTTCCCAACCCCCTCTCATTCCCTCACCACTCCACGCTCCCTCACCCCACGACTCCTCTACCTACATGTATTTTTCGGATCGAAAATCCAATTTCGTATGCTCAATATATCACGTGTTTAAATATTAAGCAAGTAAGATGGTGCTCTTCCATTTAATAAAGCTAATTTAAAACATATCCAGATTTTAAGGCACAAGACTAATAT
Organism: Picea sitchensis; assembly: GCA_010110895.2. Classification (NCBI taxonomy): domain Eukaryota; kingdom Viridiplantae; phylum Streptophyta; class Pinopsida; order Pinales; family Pinaceae; genus Picea; species Picea sitchensis. The sequence continues at coordinate 10,593 of SNQJ01S0118002.1, forward strand.
TTTCATTTCTAATTCCCTTGTTTTCTTCAAAATCTTCATGGGCCCGGGACCCTTGGTTTCTTCTTTAAAATTCGGGTTCAAAACCCATAAAACTTTATATGCAAGTTCATCATATACTTCCACACTTCTACACTTCACCTCACTCATACTCTCCCTTTATTTCCCTCTTTCCATACAATTTAATTTTTTTCCTCTCTCTCCATTTTTCCTCCATGGTGGGTGGACTCATTACCCACACCCACTCATTATCACTCACCCACACCCCTCTAATCTCCCACCACTCCACACTTAGTTTTATTTTGAATCCGTAGCAGACTCGCAGACTCACCCTCACCCATTTTCCTTCACTTCCCTCACTCCGTCACCTCACGATTCCGCCACACTCCTTTCTTCGCCCCTTAATTCACCTGGCGTCACCCTTATTCCTCTGCCACCTACATTTCCCAACCCCCTCTCATTCCCTCACCACTCCACACTCCTCACTCCTAATGACTCTCTACCTACATCCCCCCTCACTTTTGTTCCCCTCATTTTTCCCCTTCCCTAACTACCCATATCTTCCTCCTCCTCATTTAATTTCCCACTTAAGATTTATAACAAAACATTATTTTAATCATAAAAAGTGGCATCTAATAATATTATGACAAATGGCACCTAAATAATGGAAACACATGGTAGCGTGGGATTATGACACATGGAACCAGTTAATGGATGGCATGGAAATCTCATCAACCTATGAAATCATGCCACATGGTAATCAGACATTGGTGACACATGGAATATTTTCATTGGTTACATGTATGTGTTTTCATTTGTTGCATGTGGGTGATGACTCAACAATGACACAGTTTTGATTGGGTGTGAGGTGGATGGTGACTGGGTTCTAAAATTATTATTTTATTTGTCAAAGGTCGAACCCTCTTAAGCTTCATAGTCTCTTCTCTTATGTTTCCTATTAAGTGTAATATACACTTAATCTTATATATTATTAAAACTCCCATACTCCCATGCATGTGGGATGAAGAGTGTTACCAAAATTTGAATTTACAAAGGAGAAAAAATGAATTTGAGATCAAGGGTCCACATTTTCCCATCAAACTTGTTTGACGGTGGCTGAGTCACGATCTTCAAGAAGCCATAACTTGATCTCTGGGTGTCAAAATTGTGCAAAATTTATACCATTGGAAATTTATTTCATGAAGACGCATGATGTTACAGGCTTCAAGGATAAAATTCTATTATATCTTCCTATAAATTAAAATATCAGTCAGCTTAATTTTTAATGTGCCTACGTGACAACTAAACTTTACGAGCTCATATATTGAGATCCAGGCAACGGATTTGGGAAAACTTTATGTCATTGGAAAGATAAGATTATGAAGATCACATCTAAAGTGATTTATATGGATAATAATTTGATTATCACTTCCAAAAAACTAAAACACGATCCCCTTTTTTAAAAAGGAAATTAATTAAATTATTTTTAAAAAATAAAAGTTTATTTAAAAAACTTTTATTGAAAAAGGAAAAGGACCCATTTGAAATATTCGGATGTTAATAATGTAAACTCATCTAAAACACTTAAATGAGGAATTAATAAAAGTGAATGTTTCGAGAAAACAAGTGTATGGGAAATTCAAGAAAGGAAAATCCCTAACTACTCAAATAGTTAGAAGATCTCATTTTAAAAAGAGAAGAAGGTCTTCATCAAGGGTTCCAGAATCCAGAATCAGAAATATCAAAGTGATAGGGCAGAAAATGAGAGGAAGAAGAAGGTATATTCATGAATATATAGCCAAGCTTCTTACTAAAGAAAAGATATCTCCTTTTTCTCCACTCTTTCTCTTCTTCTACATCATTTTGCATAGCTTTATGCTTGAATTTCAGAGTTGGGCAAAAGGCTGAGTTCTTGAGTGTTATTTTTGTATTCTTCCAAAATATTTTTCTTATGTGATCATGGAGTATTTACAACCATATACATGACTGTCAAATATTTTTTAATCAAGAACATTTTTCATTAATAAACTCCACAAAAATATTGTTTCAGGGTTGATTTTGATTGTATCTTGTAACTTTGAGTCTTAAGTATGAGGTATTTGAGATTGACCTATCAAATTCTCTTTTGATCTTCATAGCAGTACTATTTTAAAATTCTTTGAGATGATCAAATTATTCTCTCCTATTTCTTGTGAAGAAGACATGGATGCATTTATATATGATTAAGAAGATTGTGTATATGATGTTGATCACAAAGAAATTAAGATGTTGAAGCCCTCCTTCAATCTTTTCTTATTGTTAAGATATTTCTTGTTGCATATGAAGATTGTATTAAGTTATTGAATAACTATATCATTTCATAATTTCAAGAAATTAATATCTAGGGTTGGTTTCCTTAACATTCTCCTAATCCAAGATATCACACACACACACATATATATATATATTAGCCAAATAGGAGTAGCACCTCTCTAAAAACGCAGGGGGATTGATATCCTTGTGAGGTTGTCGTTTCGGTCGTGACAGATTCAAGCGTCAACATTTTTGGTGACTCAAGTAGGGAGACATTTGTTTTCAAGATATTTGAGGCCCCGCTTTAGATAAGATTGAAGAACCAGAAATCTCCATGGCTAAATTTTTTGAAAAGAAGATTCAAGAAAATTGTTGCTTGTTTTAAGTATGTTGCACATTTTTTGTAATTTCAAAAAGACCCGAGAAGCCTCGAAGATTCAGGAGAATGAAATCCCTGGAAACTCCATTGGAAAGACTCAAAATGAAGAATTTCATTCATGTCATGATGCTCCTTTAAACTATTCATTAAGCCCGTCAATGGATTTACAAGACTCGACAAAAGGGAGAAATACCTAAAGAAGGAGGCGATTTTGTAAAACCCCTTTAAATATACCAGAGGCAGATTTTCAAATGCATGATATTTCTATTGAATTTTTTTCTACATTCTTTGAGGATGCTTTAGAAGATGCATAGAAACACTTGTTTAATTTTAAAAGTACATGTCGTTTTTTCAACCTCACTAAAGACAATGTTACATGTAGATTATTTTTAGAAACTCTGCGAGGGAATGCTCTTGAGTGGTATAGCTCATCAATACCTAACTCCATTACTAGTTGGGATGTGTTGGAAGATTCATTTGTAGAAATGTTCATCCCAAGGGTGCAGTCATATGTTTTTGTTGATGCTCCAAATGTTTCTTCCCACCCACCCTCTCCCATATGGACACAAGAAAATGAAATGAATGATTTGGAAGAAGAATATAATCAAACACTGGAATATTTTTCTGAATCTAGTCACATGGTTGAAAATGAAAATAAGAATTTTAATTTGCAAGAGCAAGACTTCAACCTCTCATACACTCCATATGAAGATCTTTTAAACAAAAAGTTTGAGAATGAAATTGCGCAGCCTCCACCAAATGCACAAGAATATTTTGGCCTTGTAATAGATGATAAAAATCCTCAAGAGCCTTGGCAGCAAGAACAATTGGTGGAAGAAATGAATCTCGAGAAAAATGATGAACAAGATGGCCATTACATGAAGGAAAAGTATTTTCAAGATATTATTGATGAATCAAGAACCGCGGAAGTGGTTGGAAATAAGGAGAGAGATGAAAGAATGTTATGATTGGAAACTCTTGATCCAATCAAAGAAAAAATAATTCTTGAGCGACCAAGAATTGACTTCATTGAATTATGGTTCCAAAGCATTGTTGGCCAAGAAATGCAATTAGATTGTGTGTGCATCTGGTTCAACTTTTCTCCAATACATATTAAAAGTGCCCTTGAATCATTGGTACAAGCCCCAACATGTTTCAAAGTTTTGGAGTTCATTCCAAAGATTAGATCAATGCTTGAATGACTCCACTGAAAATATACCTACACTTGAGGTGCCTCTTTCTTCCAAGTAAGATATGGTATGTAGATCATGTATGTACATATTTTGTTTCTTCAGTTCAATTTTTGCACAGTAAAGCAGTCTTTATATTGGAATTTGAAGATAAATCCATGAAAAGGGAAGAATTGCAGGAATATATTTTGAAGATGACTACATGGCCCAATGGAGAAGGTAATTGGTCTTGAGATTCGGGTTTTCTCAACAACCCAAAGGGGGTTACTATCCTATAGTTGGAGCCAGTTGTTGACCAAAATTTGGTCACCTATATGTTCCTACTCCTAGAATAATACAAAAAATGATATCGGAAGATGATTTTCTTTTAATTTTTATAAGTTCACTGCATAGCCCTCGGTCTCATATTCACCACACATATTTCGGATTGAAAATCCGAGTTTGTATGCTCAAGATATCCAGGTTTAATGTTTAAGAAGAAAAGGGTGATTCTTCCATGTGGAATAAAGCTAATTTCTCGAAAACATATCCAAATTTTCCGGGCCCAAGACCCATATTTTTCTTCTATTTTTCGGGATCAAGTCCCTTCTTTTCTTCAAAATTAAAATTTCATATTCATTTTTAGTGGGCCTACGTGACAACTCAACTTCACAAGCTCATATATTGAGATCTGGTCGATGGATTTGGGAAAAAATTATATCGTTGGAAATATAAGATGATGAAGATCAAATAAGAAGTGATTTATTTCAATAAAAAGTTGATTATTACTTCCAAAAAGATAAATGCAGTCCCCCTTTTTAAAAGGGCAATTAATTAAATTGTTTTAAAAAAAATAAAAGTTTATTTAAAAAACTTTTATTAAAAAGGGAAAAGGACTCATTTGAAATATTCAGATGTTAATAATGTAAAATAATTTAAAACACTTAAATGAGGCATTAATTAAAGTGAATGTTTCAAGAAACGAAGTGTACAGGAAATTCAAGGAAGGAAAATCCCTAACTACTCAAGTAGTTAGAAAATATCATTTTAAAAAGAGAAGAAGGTCTTAATCAAGGGTTCCAGAATCCATAATTAGAATTATTAGAGGGGTAGGGAAGAATATCAGAGGAAGAAGAAGGTACAACCATGAATATATAGGCAAAATTCTGATCAAAGAAAAGATATCTCCATCTTCTCCACTCGTTCTCTTCTTCCACACCATTTCTCATAGCTTTATACTTGAATTTCTGAGTAGGGAAGAAGGTTGAGTTCTTGAGTGTTCTTCTCGTATTCTTCCAAAATATTTTTCTTATGTGATCATGGATTATTTATAGCCATATACATGATTGATAAAGATTTTGTAATGAAGAATATTTTCCATAAATAAACTCCACAAAGAATTGATTTAGGGTTGATTTTGATTGTATCTTGTAACTTTGAGTCTTAAGTATGAGTTATTTGAGATTGACCTATCAAATTCTCTTTTGATATCGATAGTAGTACTCTTTTAAAATTCTTGGAGATGATCAAATTATCCTCGCCTCTTTCTTGTGAAGAAGACATGGATGCATTTATATATGATTAAGAATATTTTGTATGTGATTTTGATCACAAAGAAATTCTGATGTTGAAGCCCTCCTTCAATCTTTTCCTATTGTTAAGATTTTTCTTGTTGCATATGAAGATTATATTAAGTTATTGAAGAACTATATCATTTCATAATTTCAAACAATAAAGATCTAGGGATTCTTGCCTTAGCATTCTCTTAATCCAAGATATCACAGATATATATTTTATCCAAAGAGGAGTACCACCTCTCTAAAAATGTAGGGGGATTGATATCCTCGTGAGGTTGTCGTTTTGGTCCTGACGGATTCAAGCGTCAACAAGATCCAACTTATATGCTTGGATTTGATGAGACCGACCGAACCATGTTTGATTGTGTTTTTGGGAGCTATACTTATGCATATTGTACCTGATACATAGATTGTATAGCTTGGCAGAGATTGTTGGATTGACAAAGACTGATTATATGGGTGTGTTCTTGTCTAGTTTATAGATTGACTGGATGATTCTATCTTGTTGTTTAAGTCGACTAACCGAATGGGACCGTGTTTAGACAACATATTTTGCAACCAGTTTGTAATGGATGACTTCTCTTTTGGCCTTGATCCATGTTGATGGTGATCAAACTTTCTTAAGAGTGTTGTTGTACCGTCTTGTGATCATCTCTTGTATTTCAAGCAAATTCAAAGGGGAAAGCTGTGAAATTTGTTTTCCTCCAAGATGAGTTTATTGGGGGTGTTGGAACATGTGGTTCCATCAGAAACCTCACCTTTTTGGTTGAGTGGGTCGACCAAGTCATTGGTTCAATGGATGAATAAATCGTTGGTTGGCGATGTCCACTTAGGATCCCAGATCCATATTTTATAGGCAGATGCAACCAACTCTTCCTGAGCTTATTGGTTTGGTCCATGACCAAAACCTATTTATAGGTGATCATTTTTATCATTCTATCATCAAATTATGATCATTAGGATTTTTATTCTCGCTCTCATGGAGTGTGATCATTCTTCAGTGTTATAGTGTCTTTAGACACCACCTATCGGATCTCGGATACATTCTTCTCTGCAATAAATCCTTGTCCCAATAGAATTTTTAGGGGTGCTTTGAGTTAGAAGAGTTTCCAAGTATGGAAATATTGAAATATTTGGAGGATTTTGAGGCATCCAAATGTGTGAAGCTAGAAATAATACGGGGTTCTATTGTTTATTGTACTAATATGAGGCATTGAAGAAAAATAAAGATTCATGCATGCATAGGTTTTATCAGAGAATGAGATAAAAAAAAACTGGTGGAAGAGAAAATTAAAGAAATATATGAAAAACTACACAAGAAGGAATCAAATGACCCTTGTAAAGGCTAGGGAATGGTTCTATATATAGGAACTTATGAAAAATTCATAGAGGCATTACTATAGGATATTAATAAATTGTAGGATGGGAACAACAAATGAACAAAGAATAAGAAAGAGAAATGTTGATGAGACTCATAAATTATGGTAGAACAAATTTAGTCAAGTGGTTCAAAAGTATCCTAGATAATTTTTGTGAAGAACAAGCCATTGAAATCAGGATTGCACTTAATAAAGTAAAAAGATAATTCTACACCAAATGGCATGAGAGTATCTTTTTTCTCGTACCAAAATTGTTGCGCAGAATTCTTGATAAAAAAAGTGGTCAATTATATTGTTGAAGGAAGGCCACCATTATCACCACCATCAACCATCTAATTGATCAAGTAGAGGAAATATTAGGAGTTCTTCCTTGATAAATAAGGAAAAAAAAAAACATAAATTGACAATGCACATTATGCTTGCCATTATTTATTCAAACGAGAAGTCAATGTTGCTGATGGGGGGTACTTATCCTTTATATTACTCTTTAAATAAAACCCTAGTTGTCTACATAATTGAAAAATAAAGACACTGACAAAAACAGAAAAAAAAAATCATGCCTAAGAGTGGTAGAAATCAAGCATCAATTAAGGGACAATAGAATACACTTTAGATGAAGAAACAAATAAAATAAAGAAAAGAGGATAAAAATATATAAAACTCCAATAGACTTGTAGGAGATAGAATGAGATAAAATACATCAAAGGTGAGCTAACTCGAGTTCTTTAGGGGAAAAATCCCCTACAATAGTGGGATTACTATAGCAAATCTATAACCATAAAGAAAGCAAATTCCAAAGAGAATGCACAACAAAGATATTGTAATTGATTCAATTGAAATAACTAACTATCTTGAGGAGAAGAAGGATAAACTCATCAACAGTCCTATGATCGATGTCGTTCCTGAATCCTGGAATCCTCTTGCTCTTTACCGATAGTTTCCTCTGCAACCTGCATGAACTTCAAATATAAAAACCTACACAGGGAGACATTTATACTAATAACTACCTATTATTCCAATTAAATACAATGGAATAATCAAATAAACTAGTGTTTTACGCAAGATATATGAAATGATTGAAAATTAAATATTACAAACACAATGTTTTTCAAAGGAATGAGTTTTTTTATAAATATACAACAGTTTTGGTAGTTACACTATATACATGTCATGTGCGGCGTTTCCCTGTCGAAAGAGACTTTGGGTCCCTCCACCCAAGCTCTTGCTATAAGGATTGGTCTTGACCTTCGATCCACCAACAGACTCAAGTAGGATATAAGGGAAACTCCTAGTCGGATAGGAAGTTGATCAAACAAGGCTGGAAACAAGGGTTTCCAGGTCAATAACCAATATAGGTTGGGATGTATATGGGCTTAAGACATGGCGGGTGTAGCTAAATGGATGTTTGATTTGGTATGCAATGAATCATTACCTTTCTCCTTCGACCAAATGCTCTATTTATGTCATATCTAGTTGGTTAGAGACAATTGAGTACATCTAAAAGGAGTTAGGAAACTAACCAAACCTGTAACTCAACATTTAATTAGACAAAAATATATATATTTTTAACAATTTATTAGAATGTATGTGACTTTCCTTAGAGCAACATGCATATACACATGTTGCATAACTTCCAAGGCGGGTACAAGTTACAAAAATGTGTTTTTTAGAAGGTCTCAAGGAGGTATGGGGAAGAGTTTTCTGCAAGTAGGATAGGGACTAGGCCAATAAGAGCATCCATGCTTCAATGGTGTAAATTGATGCTATAACATCAAAAGAATATGAAAAAAATGAAAATCCCCATCGATATAGAAGAAATGAAAAAATAGTGGAGCATCAGGTCGATGGGATGGAACCTTGCCCAAGTTGAGTTAGGAGAATTGGATAGATGTGGAAGAGAGGCATCCTTGAAAATTCCTAAAAATATAGAAACATTAGAGCATAGGCTAGATGTGATGCTAACCCTATCTTGATTAAGTTAGGAGAACCAACTTGATCAGGAAGTGGAAGGATCATCAATGGTTCTTGAAGTTGAAGAGATTTTGAGAAGTGTATAGGATAACATGGGAGCCTTACAAATAAAAAATAAAATAGAATACATATAGATCGATGATTATGGGGTAATGATAAGAATATTATCAGACTTCAGAAGACAATGGATGAGCCTAAATGACACCCTCCCTCATAGTTGATTTCATATTGAACCTAGAACAACCTTGTATTGAGATAAATCAATGAAAGTGAACAATAATAGATAGATGATTGATTCATATGACAAAGAATGAAGAAAATTTAATAGACATTATCCCTAAGGAAATCAAAATCCACATGTTGATTTGATTTGAAATATCACAAGAGTACTCAAACATTGAATTTAATTGACAAAGAGGTGCAAACATCATTGTATAATGGTAATATTAGTTTAAATAATGAAGATTGGAGACCACAAAGGCCCAATGTGATAGAATATGTAAACAAAGAGTGTCAGTTTGACTTTGAAAAATTCATAGAAATAGAAGAAGGTGGTTAGAACAAGAGTTTGTAGATAACCAAACCGATAAAAGAAAAGTTCATTAGTCCATAAGTAGAATCGATTGACAACTCTGGTAGCACTATCACCATTGATAATATAGTATCGCACAACAAACATGGCGAATAATAGCAATGCAAGTATTCCTATGTATGAAAGTTATGAAGGCCCTAAGAGGTACTTGTTCATTTACAAAAAACAATGAGTGCTAGTATTGGCACTCATGAAAATAAGTAGATGGATTAATTTGAAGGATTTTTTAGAAGAAGATCCTTGAATTCGATGAACTTATAGAGAATGTAACAACCCACATCATCACAACAACATGAGATGCATAACAAGTGCAATTTTGTTTTTTTTAAAGTAGGTAGTAACAACGACAATAGTCAATCAACGCAAGCCGACGACGAACACAACGCATGCAATTCAGACATCAGACAACTTAACGACCCAGCATACTAACACATCATGCAATTGGATGAAACATACGAAAATAAATTAGACAAAATAAAAATGACTACCCTCCCGTCCTACCCTGCAAGTTTAGGACCTCCAGGACACATAAGCAACACACAAGCCCAGGTTCCCATCGATTTTGACCATTTAAGGTCTCAAGGTTGGTGACTGTTTTGAGGAACAAGGAGGTGTCTACATCCCACCTAGAACAAGAAAGACCACACCTACTAAGCTAAGCAACATCAATCAACCAACATAATAGTTTCGACGACCAGTAACTAGAACCTTCCCGGCGAGTGAGAGACAATCACAATAAACATTGTAATACAAGTACAACCCCAATTACAAAAACAACAAAATCCACAAAGGGAGGCATGAGACCCTAAGCCAGGCTTCATATGTGCTATTGATCAATTCACACAATGATCTGAACCCAAGGAATCATGTCACCACGGTGCGACGAGTGCACAAGAATTCCAAGCGCATTCAAAACTAAACCTTTAACAAACACACCCAGTGTGTCAATGTACCAACTTCTACTGTCAAAGGTCCTAATATACCAAATAACTTGTTCATTGAAAGTAACGTAATATGGAATTAAATAATATCTAAATAATGTAGTTTCATTTATAACATCTTAAAAGTTCTTGGAAATACTCCAAGAGATATACATTGAATCACTACTTTATTGAATCACTACTTGAAGATCAAATTAAACCCCTAGTACCAAACATAACAAAGTGCATGTCTGGTTGAATCAAACTATTTATGTTAAGGATCTATACTTTGTAAATTGATTCACACCCTTAGTATCAACACTTGGAAAGGTGCATCACTTTGTCAAATCACAATGTTTAGGTTAGCTGCTCCCATCGTATCACACACCTATAAATATCTAAATTCCTTGAAGGGATTTTATTTGTAGGCAATAAAACAATAATAACTTATATAAACCTTTTGTAGAATTATAAAAATGACATCGAAGGGTTATTGGCAAGGTTGTTGATGCTATAAATTCATAAGATATAATTTGTTATGTTAACCTCCTTAATAGACCCCCAGACATATTCCAGTTGCCAAAATCCAAAAATAGTCTGAAATTACAGAAGTAACAATTATCTGTGTGATAAGAATAAAATTCGTTGTGTTATTTTTGCTCTACAGAAATAGATAGTAAATAAATCTATGTGTAGTTTTAATTTGAAATTTAGATAGCATTATAATCCATGTCTATTAATAATTAAAATTCAGATAGCAAATAAAATCCATGTGTAGTAATAATTGAAATTCGAAGGCAATAAAAATCTTTGTATAGTAATAACTGCAATTCAAATAGCAATAAAATTTCCTGTGTAGTAATAATTGAAATTCAAATGGCAACAAAAATCTTCGTGTAGTAACAATTGCAATTCAAATAGCAATAAAATTGTATGTGTAGTAATAAATGAAATTCAAATGGCAATAAAAATTGATGTGTAGTAATAATTGAAATTCAAATAGCAATAAAACATTTTGTGTAGTAATAATTGAAATCGTTCTGTTATTCGTTGCCAAAAAGGGGAAATCAACACCTAGAAAACCACTCACTTCCAAGACAAATCGCTATGATGCAACGAATGATTGTTAAGAGAAAAAATTAGGTGAAATAGAATCCAAGGACGCGACCACTTGCCAAACCCATGATTTCAAATTAATTAGTAATAGGACTCTTCACGTTCCAATTTGAAAACCTTTAAACTTGAGTGGACTAAAGAAAAATGATGGCTTGACTTTAATGGCATGAAGCAAAAATGTTTATTTTACAAAAAACATGGGAGGCACTAACTACATGTACTACAGCTGGAACGTTTGGCTTACATATATAATCTATTACATAACTTGCAAATGGATTTAGTTTACATAAATTAAACAATCTTATTTTGTAAAGTAGATTGAGGAATCACTACAGTTATTTGTAAAAGAGATTGAGGAATCACTAAAAGTTTAATTGTAAAAGTAACAAAAGGTAATCTACAATGGTGAAGCTTTGCACTCACCCTTGTTTTGTTGTCCCGCGCTTGCGCTCCATCTTGCCAACCGCTAAGACCTCACAGGTACCTCCCAGCCAACGCTGGGGGTACTCTTCTTCCCCCCTGAGCCCCCGGATCCGCAAAGGGGCCATGCACACAATACTAGAGAATTCTATCTTTCCATCTCGCCTCGCAAGATCGAGCTACCACTCGTTAACCGAGATGGGTACCCCAACTCCCACAAGAAAAATTTAGTCAAGATAAAATTCTGGCGGCGTAACATTACGCATACCAAACGTGATCCATACTCCTCCCCCACCATCATTTTTATAGAGTTATCTTAGTCATTAGTTTCCCAAACCCTCATTAGATTCATTTTTCATTTATTTAATTAGGAAAAACCTCCCCCGTACACATGTCGCCCGATCCCCTAGTTGCATCAGAAAATTAATTTATTAATTAATTAAATTTTCCTTTCCCTCACCCACCTAAAATCATTCCTAAAAACGCTCCTCGGTGTCCCATTATTCCCTTACAATTCTTAAATGACTTACGCCTTACTTAAATCCTAGTTGAGTTCATAAATAGAAAGTTCCAAAGGCTTGATTCCTTACTAAGTTAAACATTCCCCTTTTTCTTTAGGTTTACCGCTTTTTAACTAAGTTTAGAATTAGAAAGTTTAGACAAACAACCATTTACCCCTTTTTAATAGTTAAACCTTCATTAAAAAATTTACTTTAATTAATAAAGCTTGAATTTTATTTACCCCTTCTTGTTATATGTCTAATTATTTTATTTCTTTTGTTCAGAGGCTCTACTTAGACCCAGGTTTTAAATTCACTAGGCTTGGCGACATTTCTTAAGGGAAATTTTTTTATTAAGCTTTAGTCATCACATCATTCATTTTAAGGTCGAACGGGTCCTAGGGAGGCATAGTTTTCTAGGCACTAGGTTTATTAACTTAACATAGTTAAAATCATGGCGTGCCCTTTAGGACGCACTACGTGCTCCAAGGGTGTCACTCGCCTCTTTCTGTTTTATTTGTTGGATTACTGAGAGGGGGGTTGAATCAGTAATAGAGAAATTTAATCATTTTTAACCATATAATCCAAGTGTTATATCATTGTAGCATTATCATCCAATAAATGTAGAGTAAATAAGAAATGAACAAATTAACAATCATACACATACACAATACAACGGTGTTTTACGTGGAAACCCAAAGTGGGAGAAAACCACGGAATGGTTTTTCTTATATGTCTTGAAGAATTGCATTCATTGGAAGCACCAACTTCCTTTGTTTTCCAGTTGCAACTGGAAGGAGGCTCCAACCCCCTTGTTTCTCAGGCTACAACCTGAACGAAGCTCCAACTCCCCTATTTTCTGGCTACAACCAGAAGGAGGCTACAACCCCCTATGTTCTCCGGCTACAACCGGAAGGTGGATACAACCACTTGTCCTTGCCCCATCCAACCACCCTAAAGTAGAAGCAGAATTATGGAACCACTGTCACACTATTACTGTGAGATATACCGATGTAAACCTCTACCAATAAACTTGAACCATGCATCAACCATGCATCAACATGTACCTCAACCTGTAATCAACATGTACCATAAAAAAGTGCATCAACCATTCACCAACCTGTACCAAACAACCTGTAATCAACCTGTACCATAAACAAGTGCATCCAACCATGTACCAAGTATGTACCATTTATGTGTCAACTACTCATCAACTATGACTCATCAATATTTACCAACATCATCAACTACTTGTCTCAACCATGTACCCAACATGTACCTCAACCAAAAGTCATCATCAATATCATCATCCAAATATGATTTGTAACTTTGTAATAGACCTGGTGTATATGATCACATACCTGCAAACCTTCCTTAATTTTAACAACAAGAGACTAGCATTTTCATCAAACTTTTCTTTAGTCTCACATGACTAGTTTTGGATTAGTCAACAACCCTACCATGAAATAATCATAACTATGTACCTATAATGAATAAAGATCTGAAAATAATACACAAATTTCTTCAATGTGTTTTATGCAATTCCTCCAGGTGTCACTACTTGGAACCTCTCAAAAAAGGAGTTATAGAAAAAATGGCATACCTTGTTGAATTATGGCTTATTCTAGAGAGTGACCTTGTAGAGCGTTCCCCACACGGAATATTTGTTGAATTGATATGAAAATGTTACATAGAATAATAAATATTGTACTCTAACCAACACATTTTTTTAACTGAATTTGGATTTGTTATGAAGAAGTTATGACGTTTTTACCCAAAACACATGTTTTAGACTAGTTTCGGGACTAGCCACAAACCCTATTTTCTACGGAGTGTAAATCCAAAACTACAACTACCCACAAGATGAATTTTTTACCACAAATACCTGGATATGTTTTATCAATGGCATATCAATATCACGGTCTGAATCATTCTAAAAAAAAAATATTACGAAAATGGTGAGATGACCTATAAATAGCATACCTTAGAAAGCATCATCAAAACAATTTATCCTCCCTTGAATTCTGGCCTTCTTTTCTTCACCTTCCCTCTGAAATTAGGCTTAAATATCCTTTGGTTACCTCACTCACCTATAGATATTTAATATGCTCAAGTGTGATGTAAAATGAGAGAGCCTTGCCTCTTATTTATACTCTCCATCTTCTAGGTCACTTAACCCACTTATAGGTCAATCAACCTATTTTCCTCATTTTTAGGGTTAACCACTTTCATTAATTAGAAATTTATCCATTACTTTATCATTTGAATATTCCTCCTTGACTTTGTCACCTCACTTTATCATTTAAATAATCTTCTTTGATTTTGTCACGTCACTTTATTATTTAAATAATCCTTCTTGACTTTGTCACTTTACTTTCTCATTTAAATAATGATGTATTCTTTGCAATCTCTTTGAATTCTTTAACCTTTTGGGGCTTCAAGCCAACATATGAAGGTCCTCCAACTTTGTAAGGCCATAACTCTCAAACCGTGAGGCGTTATGTGACGTTCCACACACCACCAGAAATGGCATGACATGTACTATCCATATAGAATAATATTACCTTCAAATATATTAAAATTCATACCATTATACATGAAAAAAAGTTGGGTCCATTACCCAAACCTTTGTGCTACTGGAATTCACTATCAGACTTTCTTCAAGGGTTGACATCAATGAAAACCAACCTTAATCAACAATATTCCCCTTTGGCATTGATGGAAACACTTTGATGCAATACTGAAATCATTTCATGCAATACTGAAGTCATATCACTCATGCTCCCCCTGGAACCATGCATCTCTCCTCTGCATCTCTGTGACCATTGCTTCCCTTGGAATCATGCCTTTGTCCTCTACATCTGGTAAATCTCTCCCCCTTTGTCATCAATGGCAAAGGTATCTTTCCATCTGGGGTTGCTCCCCCTAACTTAACTGTTCTCTTTATGGTGCTTCCTCGTGTACATATAAGACATATAATATAAGCATTCAAAAGAATTCATTTGGAGTAGAAATAACTCTGAGTCTCTCATGAAGATACTCAAAGGATTCCCATGGAAGTGGTTTTGTAAAGATGTCTGCCACTTCTTCTTTTGTGCCCATATACTCAACTCTGATGTTCTTTTCTGCAACATGTTCCAGTAGAAAGTGATACTTGATTGGAATATGCTTCGTCTTGGAGTGAATCACTGGGTTCTTTAAGATACTGATGGCACTTGTATTATCACAATAGATTGAATGGGCTCATCATACTCAACATGTATATCTATCAAAGTTTGTTTCATCTAAAGAATCTGTGTAAGAATTTTGGTGTTGCAATATACTCTGCCTTGATTGTAGATAGAGATATTGATGATTGTTTATTTCTTATCCATGATACTAAACACTCACCCAAGTAGAACGTTGTTCCATTGGTGCTTCGTCAGTCATCAATACAACCTGCCCAATCTACATCTGTGTAGGCAATAAGAGATAGATCATTTCCTTTTGGATACCATAATCCAAACCCTTATGTTCCTTTGAGATATCTGAAAAATCCTCTCCACTACTAACACATGTGATTCCTTTGGTGCTTCTTGAAATCGTGCCACCTGTCCAACTTCCTGCATTACATCTGGTTTGGATGTTGTCACATATAGTAGGCTACCAATCATTGACTTGTATTGTCTATGATCTGTATACTTTGAATGATCATCTTTTCTTAACTTGCAACTAGTTTGCATGGGAGTGATAACTGGTTTGCAATATTCCATTATGAACCTTTTTATCATTTCTCTGATATACTTGGTTTGAGAAATAAGAATTCCTTGGTTGCTTTGACGTATATGAAGTCCCAAAAAGAAGGATAGTTCTCCAAGTAATGACATTTTAAATTCATTCTACGTATCATTTGCAAATTTCTAGCTTAACATATCATCATCACTACCAAAAATAATATCATCAACATAAAATTCAATTAATAAAATATTACCTTGAGTTACCTTGATGTAGAGTTTGTTGTCTGCACTTCCTTTTCTGAACCTGTCTACTCTAGATATTTATCCAGTCTAGAGTACCATGTTCTAGGATCTTGTTTTAGACCATACAAGGCCTTCTTTAATTTTTCACACATACTCTACATTCTCTGACGACTGAAATCCTTCTAGTTGTTCAATGTAGACTTCTTCTTCAATTTCCCCATTCAGAAAAGTTGATTTTACGTCCATATGATACACTTTAATATTTTTGGAGCATGCATAAGCTAAAAGAAATCAGATTGCTTCCATTTTGGAAACTGGGGAAAATGTCTCTTCAAAGTCGATTCCTTCAACCTGTGCATATCCTTTACATACCAATCTAGCTTTGTTCCTTGTAACCTATCCATCTTCGTTCAATTTATTCATGTATACCCACTTTGTGCCGATCACATTATTATCCTTTAGTCTTGGAACCAATTCCCAAGTGTCATTTTTCTCTATTTGATCCAATTCTTCATCCATGGCCTTGTTCCAAAATTCATCCTTGTTGGCCTCCTCAAGATAGGTTGGTTCAATCGTAGATGTGAGTGCTAGGTGTGTTTGTTCTGGTGAACGGATTTTTCTTCTAGTCTCAACTCTTGTGTCTTTGTTTCCGATAATCTGATCTGAAGGATGATTATTCTGTACTCATCTTCTAGGTGTCTTTGGAGACACTTGTTGAACTTGCTCTTTTTCTTCTG